>JAQFXM010002556.1:0-24227 GCA_034693345.1 Entomobrya multifasciata
CTTAGAGTACCCCTGCAAACGCTTTTGAGAAACCTCAGTATAGACGACCTTTTTAAAATATACACATTATGATAATTAATTGTCATGGGTTTACATGATTTGCGAAATTTATGCATGAACTTATTATTATCCTTATTTCCCCAAATATCGATAGCCTTCCAACTAATTAAAGTTCGTTTACTTTCCTTGACCATTTTTCCAGAAAAATGCAAAGCAAATAGCCAAACACTCTGACCACTCGACCAACTAAATAGTAATATTGCTATGGTTAAATTATCCAACTGATTCCACTTTCGAATTAAACTCACTTGAGTATATAGTGATAGCTTTATAACAACTAGATGCGTTACAGGAAGTAGTAAGCCCATGGAATCCATGGTCATTTGAAGGCAGATTTGGATAGCACGATGATAATATACTATGTTTGGAACTTTACGAAGGTTATTGGAGACCTTGTATTTTTGCATTCCCATTCTAGTTTCATGGGACATAAGCTCCCAAAACACAAAGTAGGTTAGAATGATATTATCAGTCCAAAATAGAAAGGAAAACGTGATCTTGCAAATTGTGTACAAATTTAGCAATGGAAATATGACATAAGTTATGTGACCAAGTATAGGTATGGGAATTATATGGCAAACTGGGTAAACTGGATCGGTAGGGAATATAAAGAAGTGGGCATTTAAGACAAATGCGGCACCTGCATAACCAATCATTGTTACCATGGAGAGCTTGTCCCAGTACCAGTTCTTGCGGTTTTTGTTTGGATTGTAGCCTTTACGAAAATCATCTGCTGAATAATAAACATTTTTAGCGTAAACTTGTCATTTTCATTGTTTAAAAAAATTCTGTACTTACGGCAAACTTTGTGAGCAAACTGAATGGACCGATTCAATAAACAAATGCATTCACCAAGTTTCCAAACCAAGAGACAATTCTGGAACATTTGAATGGTCAGTGACATGAACACAATAGAAAGTACTTCAATTTCGTTAATCTGCCCTCGAAGTGTGTATTGAATGAATTGAAATGTGATGTAGCAGTAATAAATGGCCAATATAATAAATTCTTTGAAATGTTGGGTCCTGTAAAGAGTATCGGTTTTGTAGCATTTTAGCTCAGGATCCCAGTAGAATGGAAGGCTATGAAAGGTTTGAAAGGCTCGCGTTTGGAGACCCTTAAGATTGTACATGAAGTCACTAAAAGTATGCATTTTAGTAACAAAATTAAAATTTTATGGTTCGGTTGAATTTTAAGTTGTGCTTGTTACGATGCAATTTTAAAAATGAAAGCAGAATTAGCGATTTCAGAGAGAGATATCCGAAACTAAATGTTAACTTAGCACAAAGGAAAAGTACAAGTAGATAAACGCAATCAGAAACAAAAAATGCCACACAATTATCTTTGTCCAATAATTCAATAGAGTAATGATGGGTGAACTTTTAAAAGCTAATAATCACGTTCACGGGTCATGGCCGTTATGTAAAAATGGTTTCGAAAGTCAAGTTTTCCGGAGCCCTACAATTTCGAGATATATAAGACCGAACAAATTATATATTTTTTTATAATTGCAATAATTTTCTGGCTTTCAGATAGTCATTTCTGTAAAAATACCAACTTTTCACCATAATCATTAAAAACTTACTGTAATTCTTTCATTTATACTGTATAACTATAATTTACTAATAACTACAAATTCTTCAAATGAATGTTATATACCTTTTGACGACTAATAAAAATACTTTTACACAAATAGCATATGTATTAGTACTTGTACAAGTGGAACAGATTGTTTTATGATTACAATTGCTCAAAATTAGTCAATTGTTTCTATAAATTGCTCGACTTTTGCTAAATGCAGCATAAAGTATGTCCAAATAAACAATGGTTTCACCTATAAATGCATTAGTCGCTCGATTATAGTGAAAACCAAATTATGAACACTAGGTTTTTTTGAAACCTGAATGCAAATCTATGCATGCGGGTAATTGAATGAAGATTTATAGACATTTTTATGGAAAATATTATTTAACAAAGTTCTGTACACTAAATCAATAAATATGAGCTTACATTTTTAAAAATTACGAACCTGCATTGATCCATTTTTCAATTGATTGTTGGTGTTGTTATAATCTAATATTAACTTTTCAAAGTTTATATTCAATAATCTTAAATCATAACCTATGCTTGCATCAATCAAGATTTCGAAACCAGTTTCTTGGTATTTTTTCTTTTTATTCTATTAGCACATTGCTCATTCAGTTTTCTATGTACTTATAAAAATCCTAAGATAGACCTTCAGACGCGCTAAAAAAAATTGTCCGGAACTAATATGTACTTAAGGCTTCAAATATTTGATTTCCGGATTGATATTCAGTAAATAAACATCCATATGCATACATATTTCATGAAGTGCAAAAAGTTTTAGAAAGTTGTGATCTTTTTTAGTTAGTAAAGGATCGTTCGATAAGCATAATCAGCAGAAAGGAAAAAAAAGATCATTTGTTAAGTGTCAACTACTCTAGTATTTCAGATTTTGTGGAGTACATCAAATCCTATATCCGCTTTTCAATGACACATTAAGTTTATAAAAATAGCCTCTAATACAAAAAGTGTTAACTAGGATAGTTAACGTAAGTAGAATAATGAATAAGCCTACATAGTGCAAGGATTAAGAGGAAGAGTTTTGAGAGAATGCGAATTTTATGAACTCTACGTATGTCCATCCGTCAAGAATCTTCATTACATTTATTTACTTGCTTCTTCTTTTACGAAGCTGGTCAAATGTAGATTTTAAAACTAAGCTTACAAGAGACAGACATATATTTTCAATCAAGAAGAGGAAAACTCATAAGAAACGAATAGAGGATAAGAGTACCATTTCCAACAGTATTTACTTACGGGATATGTAAATTAAAATTAGTGAAGAAAATTCAATGAATAAAATAGATTTCTCAGTATTTTTACAGTAGAGAACCAATAAACTCATGAATAATAATTATGATCGGGTCAGCACAAATGATTCCTTAACAAAATAATTTTTGAATGTTCTACCTTGTGTTGGTTTTAATATAAAGATTTTTTTGTAATGGTAATGAAATACTTACGTATAAATGGCGTAAATAACTAATTTTGAGTATAAAACCAACCATGTGGTTTTGTGTACTTATTGTTCTATACAAAATCCAAAATCAACATCTGAAAAATTTCTCGCACGTATTGGCACACAGATATATCGTTTTTATATGCTTATCTTGGCTTGCACGTGCATTGATGTTAAAATCTCTATTGATGTTTTAAAATATAATGACGTAATACTTTCCGAAAAAAGTTTTGAATTGTTTTACTGCTAATCAGCTTTGTCACCGTACAAAAGAGTTAAGAATTCCAAGAAAGAAGATATTTTGATTAAATTAATTTTACTTATTTACTTTCCAAATGTACTTGATTTGAGTACAAATTAATTGTTCATATGCTCAACAATCTATGTATTTTTATCTTTATATTATTTCGAATGCCCTAATCAAGTTAAATTAGTATGCAAAAATATTGTATCAGTATATGTTTCATGTATTACGGCGGTATGAATAAATCTATGCTTTTAAATGTAGATTTTAAAAATGAACACAATAGCTTATTTTGGTAATCAGTTGAATTTAGAATGAGAATTGGAATTAAATTGCCTTCGGGTTTCAATAAGCTTCGAGATTTTGAAGTGTTTATGTACATATGATTTAGCTGCTTTGAATAAGATGCATGTAAAAAATCATTTTCAGTGTAGAGCTATTTGACATAAATGGGAAGCAGCACATTTGTGCGTTTTATGTAAATACAACTTAGGTAAATATATATACGATTTTTTATTGGTTTCCAATTATTTGTTTAATATTTACAGTACAAAACGTTTTGATCTAATGTGTAGCAGTTAGGTTAATAAATATTTTACCGATAAGCTCAAAATACAGGAATTGTACAAGTTTTACGTACTGTACAAACGTAATTAAATCGTAACTAGGCAGTATACCAAGGTACAAAGTGACATCAAAATTTACAAACCTTATCACCTGCTAATTAATTAAAATCCGTGGGAAAAAATATACATTGCATTGGTGCGCACAAACGTAGGCAGCAATTATTTGAGTGAATGAATATCTTTCAAACCCAATTACAAAAAAGTAACAGGAAGCGTTAAATAGTAAATCAGTCAAACATAAAAGTTTTTTAGTAGTAAGTTTATTATTAAAACAGACTGCAACTCACACCTTACTTTGTTCATTCAAGTTTTTTGTTCTTGGCTGCCAATAACCTTTTCCTTCTCCCTTGTTTGATGACAGTATCGTAAAACAGCTTACCGAAAAGAAAAAGAAAGGAGCCATATACCCATGTGAACACTGTTATGCTAGTTGGATGTCTATAACAATCGTGTCCATTTACTGTAAATTAAAACATAACGATTAGAATACGAATAAGTTCTTAAATGATACTTAGGACCAAATTATTTTAAATTCTTACATTGGTAATAATACGAAATAATGTTGACTGATAATCCAGCAATCATTTGAACCAGCTGGAAGAATGTAATCGTATTGGCAACGTAAAGCGGGATTTTAACGTCAATTGCTCTTAAGGCAAAATATGGGTACATAAGTGAGTGGACACCGTAGTTAAGAACAGCATACCACCGGTTAATGGGTTCAACATAAGATGCTTTATAAAAAACACCAAAATTTAAAATTTAGAAATGTTTAGGGCGTCAAAATCACATACCAACTTTATAAAAGGAATATAAGCTTACCAACTATCCAGGAAACGGATAACGTGATAGCGTGATGATACCATTGTAAAAATACTAAGTCACGTTTTCTTAGAACAATAAACATAGTATCCCCCAACTCGACAAATTTGCTTAGCACAAATAAGATCATCCAGTAGCTCATGGCAACTGTACCATTTGTCCTAGAGCAGATACTATCGTAAAATCCATTGGGTTGTTGAAGTGAAAATATCATTACGGGTAGAATCCTTAAAAACCCGACAATGGAAAAAACTCCCAATCCCAAGTTCCATAGAAACAATGGTTTCTTCAACACAAACGCTTTTCTGTCACGCATCCAGTGCTTTATTGAAAAGATGGCGGTGATATATAGGGAAACAGCGATTAGAGGTAGTTCGTATTGATATTTTACTGCCATTTCTTGCCACCAAAATATGTCCAGTTCTTCAAATTTAAAATGGTGGGGTTGAGGATCCCGCATATATTCCCAGCCGAATGGGCGGGTGGTAGTTACAAAATCAACGTAGCTATTGTTATTCATGTTTCCGAATTAAAATATACTCACGAACAAAAAACAACAATAGTATTTTTTCTACTTTGCAAGCAGAGTTCAGTTTGTATTAAGACCGAGCTTGTAAGATGGTTGAAGGAGAGTGAGATGATATTTGCATTGTTCGCGTTTTCAATATATATATGAAAATTTGCATCATTGGTTACAAAGATACAGGTTAAGGGGATAACAATTGTTATGGGAATAGATTAAAGATTAAGTGTTGATTTATGAGGGAACAGATTATTCGTGAAAAATTAACACCTTGTAATAAAGAAATAACATTTATTTGTGGGTAAAAAATAAGGAAAGACGACAAATTAATTAGCCAAAGTAGTAAATCAATTGAATAAATTATAACCCTGGATATTTCTGGAGCGGATGTGTTGCAAAATGATTAATATTTTAATTTCATATCAAGAGGCAAGAAAATACTTGTTGAGGCATTTTATTAAGAAGGATTGCGCAAAAAAAATTACGTCGCAAAATATTAATATAGTGTTAAGCTACATTCATATTTTGGTTTATTAAGGCTTAATTTATAACTTAGTTTTTTATTATTTATTAATTGTAATGTTAAACTTTTGACAATGGAATTGGTGTGTCGTTCTGTCCATCATATTATTAATAAATTAAACGGCATCGATTAGAATAAGTTATACTTTGTGCTTCAGCACAGTTCGTAAACAGATGGATGTGTGTAATTAATTATGTTATTTACTTTATTAATTCAAGCAATTTTTTGTAAGTTCTTAAAGCCATTTATGAATTTTGTTTATCGCTGCGCTTAATAATTAATTAGTTAACATCTCACTTACGTTAGTATACCAGTAAGATAAAATGTATTGTAAAGTATACAATTATAATGCAGTTTAGAACTTGCTGTTTGAGCTTCATCCATCTTTTGTTTAAGGAAGTTTTATATGTAGAACGTCATGATCTCCCTCAACATTTTTTTCAGAAACCCTCTTATGTAGTTAGATACACATAGTAAATATATATTCAACGGTAAAACTGCATCAACGTTCAATTGCAATATTCTACCGTTTCATTGCTGATAATAAATATGAATCCATTGACTGTACCTAACGTCACTCCTGCGTATGCATACCACAATTTAAGACCTCACCTCAAAGTTCATTTCTTATCTACTTTATGTTTAAGGTTTATCTTGAAATATCGAGAAGAGATTCGGTTGGCTTGTAGAAATTTGACTTTTATTTGTTGAATGAATGAATGGGTATTGAAAAATACTTTTGACGTCAATGTTACGTCTATAAAACGGACGTTGCACCTACAGACAAAAGACTCGCAAAAAAACATGATTCTAAGAATATTCCAATTATTGGATAGCAACCTAGAAATTTCTAACTTCAGTGCAAAAATATTTTGTACCAGAATGCTGATTTTGCAATGAGACGTGCCTGAGGAAAACTCTTTCAATGCAATTTTCCTTATATTACTTAAATGTTTAATACGTATTCAATACACATTAAAACTTGGTGAATTTTAACACTTCAGTGAATCAAAGAAGTTCATATTTATAGAACTCGCAAGGTTAGCGTTTCAAAGCTACCAGGTAACCGTAGGCTACAGTTCAGCTTTGATTTAGTGATTTATAGCAAATGTGCAATCTTTTTTGTGAGCACAAACCAGCGAATATAACCTAAGGTGCCAAATTGTTCTGTTTTATTCATTCTCATTTTATTATGTTTATGTAATGCACATCACATACGTAAGCTTACGTACTTACGATTCTTCAATGATGGTTAGCATTTAAAAACCTTTGAGCACTGAATTTATCCTTACGGACTACATTTATAATGACAAGTTGACTCTGTTTGTGAATGAGTTCATCGTCTCTAAATACTGTTACAGCGCTGTAAATATTGTTACAACGATGTAACGTTTTTGTAGGTTTTACAAGCGTTTTTTGTACAGCAAAAAGTTTTATTGCATTTCACCGGGTTTTACTTTTTACATGGTGGGAATATATGCCAGATTTTAAGTGCATGCTCCGAGTTCAACACAAATTAGTAGGTTCCCACGAAGGTGAACACGGCTTTAAGAGTTGAGCTTGCCCACCTCAAATTCCAAGTCCTAAAGTTTGATTTTATTTATATATATATTTGTATAAGTGATCGTTAGATACCGAAAATAAACATTCATTAAAATAAATAAAAAACATTAATTTACCACAATTTGATCATTTGTAAACGTTCAAAGATTTGTGTAACTATTCTAAAAATTATTTCAGTGCATTTGCATTGTTTTTATCTAACAGTAAATTATTTTGTAAACCAAAAATGCAAGAAAATAAATAGCAGATATTCATTTTTGTGAACTGAATTTTTTATTTAATATATCCGACATATTTATATTTACAGTTAATGTGAAGTTTTATTATAAGTTCTAGATTTGCTAATATATTTTAAGTATGCAAAGTAATACTGAAAGCCAAATAATTTTGAAAACTTTATTTATACGTTATTTTCAAGTGATTTAATATGCTTGCAAAATTTGAAATTCATTCCTTGGTCCAAATGCAAGACACACTATCATCATTAATCCACCCACTAAAATACTGATCCCGTTAAACAATAAAGAGTATGTGAACGCATAAATACATGGTGGAAATTCAAAACTGAAATTTTCAACCTTAAAAACTCTTGCAAAAATATCCTTCATTCGTTTGTTGAACGCAGCTAAATTCTCAAGTTTACCATCGAGTGCAAACCAAAAACAAAGAAAAAAGCATACAATACAAAGAGCTAACAGAATTGATTGAACAGAAATCCACCAAATTATTTTTCCTTTGAGGTCGGGTCTATTACAGTTGCAAATAAGCATAAGGGAAATGGCCGTTTGAATAACCGACATTAATATACAGACCAATAGGCATGCAAGTACTGGTTTGCTTTCAGGTTTATACGCATCGTTTCCCTGTGCTATAGTCTGAATTATCCAGGCACAAGAAATCGTGTAAGAAATAGAAGACAACTGAAAAATTAGAAAATGATCATTAATTATTTTACTTGTTTCTATTACCTTTTTTATTAATTTTTTTGAAAATATTTAAGGTTTACTTACAACAGCAATGAAAGCAATTATTCCGACAGCCCGTGTCACACATTTTGAGTTCACGTTTTCGGATGTTGTAGCCATACTGGTGAGGTGATCGACAAATCTTCCCATTTCAAAAAATGTCACTTAAAATTCAGACCGAAAATTCGAGTTTAATTTTGTTTTACCTACATATACCGAGGTGTTATGTATGCATGTATGTATGTTGTGTTACAATATACAAAAGCTGTGAAGCACTTGAAGAAGTCACAGACAGGCAAAAAATAAAATAGATGGGTATGTTCTAAACAATGAAATCAATTACATTTGGATTAATGCCTTCAGACGTACTTAGTGGTTAATAGTGTGATAATTTGTACTGCTTGTAACCACAAGATGATGCTCATTATAAATTACCAACTTTGATTCAGACTAAAATCTGGAAGTTAATGCGGAAAGGTCTTTCCATGAATTAACCAATTTTTTAGTTTACTTGATCTTGCTACTGCAGTATTAAAAGATAAACAAAAACTAGAGTACTGCTTCCCTGTAAATTTCTGTCATAACACTAAATTATATCATATTATGGTAAATCATTTGCACAACTTGTATTAAATATTTTTGCGGTTTTTAATTTATTTTATTTTCTACGTAGTAGAGATTATTAGTTTTCAACATTACTACATACATAATATGCTCATAAAGTTTTAAAGAAACTAGGATATTGTTACTATTACTATATATATAAGCATATTGTATCATGTACAACACATAAGAAATTGTAGTTTATTAAAATATGAAAGTTATAAATGGATAACATTAACAGCAAAACGACAACTATGTATTTGTACATGGTAACATTTACAACTTAAATTCCATAAAAGTCATTGTTAATACCAAGCTTTATACATAATCCCACAATTACACTTCCAACTAAAACACTCAACCCATTTAAAACAAAGGCATAACTCATGGCATAATTTGAAATTTTGAAGTCAAATTTCTCAAATATTTCAGAGAAATGCTCCTGCGTTTGTATATTAAACATAAAAGTGCTTGTAAGACTTGCGTTAGCTTTGTCAAAAGCGAATGGAAGAAGAAACGCTACTACACAGAGTGCTAGTAGAAACAATTGTATGAAAATCCATGAAATCGCCGAACTTTTAAGGTTTTGTCCACTGCGATTGCAAAGTAGTCCTAGTGAAGAAAGTGTTTGAATAAGTGCGAGAAGTATGCCAACAGAGTAACATGCCAGCAAAACAATATAGTAGTCATCATTTATAGAGCTGTACTCATCTTCCTTAAGAGCTACTTTTGAAACAATCCAAGCACTTGTTGATACATAAGCGCCTGAAGCCATCTATTTAATCAGTAAAATTGTAAATAGATTAACATATTTGGTTTTCAAATAATGGTATAGATATTAATATAAATGTAACAATTTAATTTGAAATCATAGGTTAACAATTAACTATATGTGCTTACGATGGTTACAAAAGCAACCATTCTGACCATCCAAGTTGCCCAGGTTGACACCATATCTCAATTGTTTATTCTTCATGCATATATAAAATCCACCAATTATTTATTGACATGCGTGAGAAATAATTTCTGAAGTTTCAAAGTAATGGAATACTAAAGAAATCTTCAACAAAGTAAAGCTTGTATAATTTGTTAAATCCTAAAACGGAAGTGTGTGGTAGATAAATAGTAATGACGAACGTTACGCAAGCATTATTAGCCCAGCCATGTGTAGGTATTACGAGGTATCAGTTTCCGTATGCGATACAAATTACTTCCATTAAAAACTGAATAGAATTTTACTGGGAATTTGAAATTCGGGGAAATATGCGTCATTAAAGTGCATTAGTAAAAATAAGTTTGAGCGTGAACCACATTGTACGATACGCGATAATATTTTTTGTGAGCTTACCCCTCAATCACAATTCAATTTATTTGACGATTCCAGATTACAGCGTAGAAGAAATCCACCAACCACTCCACTTAATGTATTCCAGGATATAAAGTTGAATATATTATATTTGAGTTGAATTGCTCACTATTGCCCATATATAACTTAAATTTTTTATGCACACACTTTAAAGCATTCTGAAGAAATAAATATGCGATATTAATCTTTTATACATTTTACTATACTGACAAGGTCATAAACAATTTCTTTGACTTATAAATTTGTTTACATAATTCCTAAAACACTTACACGACAATATACCAATATATAAAATGCCTATTTCAATTTGCAAATTAAATTTCCGTTTGCATTTTAACATCAGTCTTATACCTTGATGAGAACTTTTAAGTTCTCTTATATCGTCTTAGATGCGAGCATGAGTCGCAAAATGTACTCGTTTGCATTATTTTTTACATTTTTCATTACGGCAAATTGTTTTAATCTTTTCAGCTTATTTAGCCATTGTACCCTTATTTTTGTGCGGCAGTTTTCGAATGAAACAAGCAACACCTTCAATAATTTATTATGGTCTACACCAAATTACTACGTAAATATTCAAATCGTCATGTACCCAAGAAACAATGAAAACTACACACTGTTCTTAAACGCATTGAAACCCGAAAGTTATCGAAATTCCACAACCGATTATTGGAAATCGTATAACACTGTGAGTATTATTGAAATTCCCTTGAAATTGGAAATATTCCAACAAATCGATTTTCGTTTTGATTTCACACATCATTTTAAGTCCATTCTTCAAAGTTTATTTTTAACAAATTACATTGTACTAGTTTCAAACCGACTGATTACTAATCCTGTCTCAAAACTTTATTTGACTATTCCTGAAAATCTTCAAATGACCAAACTATTTCTGGTTAATTTAAATACTACCCAAATGTATATTAGCTGCTATACTTGTTCAAAACATTTTATTAGAACAGAATCAAACGAAATCCAGTTTCACAAGAAAATGTCGACTACAGTAACTTTCGTTCAAGTAAAAAATACTCCAATTGATTTGAAATCTCTCCTTTACAAGTGGCAAATCTTACACAGAAAATTGAACAATTTTGGTCTCAAAGCATACAACGCATTATTGCCAATGCTTAAATCAATTTACAGCTGCACCAACAAACCTATGCTACTAGAAGACTATCATTCAGGTGTGCATGAGCTAGCAACCGAAGAATATTGCACAAAATTGATAATTTTCCGGAAACTGAACTGTACATCATTCCACTGTAAAGAAATCATGAAGGATAACATTCGATATTTTGGTGCAGTATCAAACGCCAAAAATGTGTACATGGAGAACCCCATTCCTATTTCAGACTCTGCTGAATTCGACGGACTTGGATTCTTCATAGTTCTCGGGAAGGATGAAAGTGGACAAAGATTTAAAATGGCTATACAAAATTTTCTATTGCCACTACCATACACCATTTGGTTAGGCATATTGTTAAGCTTTATCAGCTTTTTAATTTTGTTTCGATTTAGTGGAATTGATTTACCTTTATCGATATTGTGGCTCTATTCTATTTTATTAGAACAAGGTGATAGCATGACCAGATTCAGAAATCGTTTGAATTGGTACCTGATTTTAATTTGGTTATTGATGATGTTCGTATTAAAAAACGCGTACAACTGTAAAATGTACTCCCATTTAACGAAATCTCCGGAACCTCAAAACATTCCAAAATCATTTCCCATTTTGCTAATAAAGTCGGAAATAAGTTTATTAGTCGACTGGGTGTCATATGTAAATATTGCTCATCATCTGAAAATTTTCCGGGACTCTGGAGCAATTAGCAGCAGTGCATACAAATATATTCGAAACCGTTTGAAGCCAGTGACAACACATGGAAGGGAAATTAGTTTGCTTAAAAATATTACTAAGTATGGCATTGTAAATTATATATCGGGGTCAAATATTAGTACGAACACGAAGTCAATTTCTCAAATTAGTACAGCAAAGAGATTTGCCATGATTTATGATGTTATTGGTTTTAGAGGCTCGGCGACTACTAGATTTCTAAAACCTTTGATTTCACTTTTTGGAAAAAGGCATCTTGTTGACAATTCAAACGATCATATAATGTTGGCAATACCAAAACTATGGTTTATTCAGAAAGAAATGTTCTTTCTGGAACAATTCAAGCAAAATATCCGGCAGCTGACGGAAAGTGGAATATTCAAAATGCTTCGAAAGAATTACGACTTAGCAATTCAAGTGAATGCCATCAAAGAAGTTATTTCTAGTGGGAGGTTCAATGGAACCTATATAAATGCACTCACATATTCCACTTCAGTTTTAAATGGGAAAGCGGCCAAAATCGATAATAGTGTTGAGATGATTAAGTTTGAAAGCATTCGAGCAGCGTTTATTTTATTGTATATACTTTGTACTGTATCCTTTTCTATATTATGTATAGAATTAATTAGTATGAGATGTATGCATGTGTTAATTTGGATGTAAATCCAAGTATAAGTTCTAAAATTTAGATGCATAATATTTGTAAATGATAATTTAAAACTAAGATTGTTCGAAAATCAATATTTTATTATCAATAACAAATTATATGATTTATGGTAAAATACTCTGGTTTTTTAAATTCATTCTGCAATAAGTTTCTGTCTTGCTAATAGAAAATAAACATCGACTCCTCTCCAAACATTTAGTAAATAATTTAAAACCACCACCTTCCCACACAATGTAATACAATCTCTATAAATAGCAATATATAGTTATCATCTAATCACTTCAATTCCACCATTAACTACCTCCATCTCAATCACCAACCTAACACCACCATTATGACATCATCATCACATAAAACATTACAGCATAACAAGACACGGCTGATAAACCATAGCAAAACCACGCAAAAAATTGAGTATTCCACCACCGTCTAACCGTACCATTCATTGGCCTCATCCCCATCCTGATTGCCCTCCCCTCCTTCTGCTTACGCCACTTATCAGCCATTTCCTCTGACGCTCCAAAGGATCCCTTTAGTATCAAAATATCCAGCACCAAAAGCTGCATAAATCCCAATTCAAAAGCCAAATCAGAACAAAGATTCTTCAAATCTTCCACTTCTTGCCCTTGTCCCCTATTCTTCACAATGTTACCTTGCAAAACCAGTGACTTCAATGACTTCAAATCTCGAATGCTGTTTGAAGAAACCCCTTCTTCCATCAAGTCACCATCCAAAAACTTGCCCCACAAACCAGAGTCCACCTTGAGTCTCCTAACCTTTTCCGGTCCAGCTCCAATAAATAACCCATCAAGTTCATCCTCCGATGTAATTTCCCCCTTCATCACTAAAATCAACTCTTCCAACTGACCCATCTGCCCAAAAAAGTATCTCAATCCAGCCAGCTCTCGAACATCAATTAACCCAAGGTGAAGGTAAACCACTTGGGGAAATGTTCTCAAAACTTTCTGCATCGCCTCCATTGAAAATTGTGCACCATCAACACGAAGATTCTCCAAGTTATCAAACAAGAGCAGCTTCAACGATGTCACATTCCAAAACACAGAATTCCCACACCATTCTCTAAAAAATACGTCACCAGAAGTAGTCAGCAATTTCAATTCCTCCAATTTTGGCAGTGTTCCTCCCATATTGGTCTGAATAGTGTTTTTATCAAGACGCCAGATTAGTCCATCGATCTTAATTTTTTTCAATTTCTTCATTCGTGGAAATTCGAGGACAAGTTGGGAATCCCTATTTTGGAGGAAGATGTCGTTCTCAACTTTAAGTGTCAACTTTTCCAGCGATGATGATCCTAGGTTCATGCAACTTGGAAGAGAAGCAAGGTCTTCCTTGTCCAAAAAATCATTTTTTGTGATTATATTCAATTTGAGAACTCTCATCGCCTGCAAAATGTCGCTACATTGCAGGACCAAAGTGGCAAGGCTCAAAGGAGCATTCATTTCCATCCGAGTGATATTCCGGGGCAAGCTGATACATTTGAAGGTGAACGTCTTCAGAGAAAGTGACATGCTGAGTGGAGCAACCCAGTTATTCCTTTCTGTTGAAGTAGAATCCATGAACTTGTCCAAGTTGTCATTTGTCAAGAATAGCAATGGTTGGCCTGATTTACGGAAGAGTAAATTGACTTCAAATAGCCAAGCTCTGGAGACAAGACGAAGTGTTTTGGCAGTTTGAGTACACAAAGTTCTGTCACTCTTTTTATTGGCATTCTGATTTTGGAAAACTTGCTTCAGAATAACTGATAGGATCTGGAACAAATAAAATGAAAAATTGTAGCAATTATATTAAATGTGGAATAATTTGTGAAAATGTATTATTAATTATGCCATTATATACTTACCACTGGATTTTTGAACACCTTTTCTTGAATAAGCATCATGTCAGCAGAACTCACTGGATTTTCAAAAGAACTATTGGAACTGGACCGGAAGTATTTACTCAGTGCCATGTTGCCCCCAAGCTGCTTATCAATGGGATCTTTTAGCAAAAAAAAAACAAGAGTTAGTTTTAAATGAAATGAAACCTTTCCAAAAAGGCGTAATCAACACATTCAAAATAATGTCATGTCATTGTTATCATTATCATACATATGTTCTGACCTATCATATGTGCTGATTTTTCAAAAGAAAATCTCCAAAGCAATGCATTGTAGGTTGCCTTGTCGACAAACCTTTTGTAAATAAAGAAGAAAACTAAACTGTGGACGAATCTGCTGAACAAAAATTTAGCTTACGAGGAAATGATAAGCGTACTAAATTAGCTATAACCAGGACATATTTTATCAGTACCATGTTCTCATTATAGTAGTTAAAGGAATTACTTAAAACACAATTATTTTGAAAAATATTTTTTAAACCTTTTCAAAATAAAATAAAATTAGGTATCACTGGATTCCCTGATCTGACTTGATTTTTATTCGGTCATTTAAACATATTTGTTTAGTTGCTTGACAAAAAAAACTGTTGAATCATTTGTCGTTACATAATTTTTATTGGGGGTCGGGTCGGTGATCTTGTGTACAGTGAATTTATCTTCGCAATCCCACATTGCCCCATTGCACCAATCAAATGATGACCTCTATTTTTATTAAAAGGTGGTCATAGTCATTATTCATCAGCTCTGTAGTCATTAAATCTCTTCGTATTCTGGTCTCCAGACACAATAGAGCTTGGCTTAATGAAGTCAGTTTACTATTCACATGAATAGTAAAAATTCTAAAATAAAAAAAAGTATTTTTATTTGAATAGAACAAGTTTGAAATAAATAGTTTTAAATATTTAACTATTTTTGCCGTCCTTTAAAAAGTCAAATAGCTTTTTATTTGAATAGAGAGATGAGGTATTTTTTAAAATAATTGTATAGCTGTTTTGAGAGATCGTGCACTACTGACCACACAAATCTCACTTGTCTGTGAATGTGCTCCCATCCTGAATATCTATTGAATTGCTATCTATCTATGCTATATTCCAGGTTTGTGCTTAAAAGTATTCAAATAAAATTTATTTGCATTAAATCTCCAGTTTCCAGACTTAAAATTCACCTTTTAGACTTCTTCTTTCCACCTGCTTCATACAGGCTCTGGTGATGTTTTTATATATTCCTTTCTGTTTTTTTAAATATCAGGGTTCCTTCTTGCCAGAGTTGGACGAACTTCAGTTTTCCTTTGTTTCGTGATTGGATACATGCAGTCATTCGTCCTTGTACGACTACACCACTGCAATGTAAGAACAGACAGAATTGATGATAGATTTCGTTTAAAAAACTGGAATTGTACAGCAGGTAATTATCAGAGGATAACAAACTATGTTTCTAAAAATGCTTGTAATTTTGGTGGTTTGTTAACCGGTTGAAGAGCCAAATATTCATGTTTAAATTATCTTATTTTTTGCTGTGATAGTTATCGGTTCTGTGGATGACAACATCAACCACCCGAGCAACATGTCGCTGAGAAAATACTTCCGGTGGTCTGATTCCAAGTTTTCTTTAGAAACTTCCGTGACTCCTTCTGATAGTTCCAAGGACACCCAACACAGGATGTCTGTCGAAGAAAGAGTGTTCCAGAATCCAGTGGTGAGTGTTGAAATAATTTGATTATGATTTTGGAAAATATTAAATATTTATGGCGAACATTAGAATGTGGTATTCTATTTTATTACAGATCATACAAAATATTCTGAAGCATGTCCTTCAAAAACGGATCGCCAATGGTAAAACAGACGGACCTTTTTGTCCCCAAACCGCCAAGAGACTTCGTCTTGTCTCCAGAGGTTGGCTACTTGAAGTTAATTTACTCTACCGTAAAGCCGGACAACCAATGACGTTTTTGACTGCTCCAAATTTCCACAAGTTTCTGGCTTCCACCCCAAAAGATGAGAACAACTGGGTTCCACCACTCAGCTTGTCACTTTCCCTGGTCACGTTTTCCTTCAAATGTGTCAGCTTTCCCCGGAGAATCACTCAGATGAAAATGAGTTCTCGACTGAGCCTTGCCAATGTGGTTCTTCAAAGAAGCGACATTATGGAGGAAATGAGAGTTCTCAAGCTGATTGTCATCACGAAGCATGATTTATTGGATACTGAAGACGTTGCCGTTTTACCAATGTGCTTGAAGCTGGGGTCGTCATCACTGGAAGAGTTGGCTCTCGAAATCGACTGGGCTACCTTTAAACGAAACAGACATGTTCAAGTAGCACTCAACTTTCCAAGAATGGCCAATTTGAAAAAGATGAAAATCCGTGGAAAAATATGGCGTCTGGATAGAAAAAGCATCCATGAGGACTTGGGTGGCAAACTGCCACAATTGGAGGAGCTGGAATTCCGAACCACTGGTGATGACATCTTTTTCGGAGAATGGTGTCGCCATTCTGTATTCTGGAATGTGAGTTCATTGACAATTCACATGCGTACCGACATTGGGAATGATAATCCTGCCATTAGTAGACCATTTTCAAAGGAGGATATTCAGCAAATCTGTGCAACATTTCCAAGCTTGGTTCACTTCAATATTGGTTGTTTTGATCCTCAAGAATTGGGTGGGTTGAGGTACATCTTTGGGCACATGGGCCAACTGACATCTTTGCAGTTGAACATTGTTGGGGAAGTGACATCGGAGGAGGAGATTGATGGATTATTTATCGGAGCTGTATCGGAGATGGTTCAGAGGTTGAAGGGCGACAAGGATTTGTGGGGCAGGTTTTTGGATGGTGACTTGGACGAAGAAGGGATCTACACAAGGAGTATTCGGGATATGAACAATTTGAGGTCGTTGGTTTTAGAGGGTAACATTTTCACGAATAATGGGAATGGAAGAAGACAAGTGAAGAATGTACCCTCTGATTTGGGATTTGAACTGGGATTCATGCAGCTTCCGGTTCTGGATCATTTGGTACTGAAGGGATCCTTTGGAGTGTCGGAGGAATTGGCTGACAGGTGGCGCAAGCGGAAGGAAGGGAGGAAAATTGAGATTGTCAAAGGGAAACCAGAAAGAGGATGGATTTGGCGATTGGCTTGGGCTATTTTTGAGTTGTTTTGTTTGATTTTAGCGTATTATTGCTACTATTTGGTCCTGGAATGGAGCGGCTATCATGATTGGCAGTATAAGAAAGCAAGTGATACATGGGAGGAAGCACTTATTAAAACAGTGTTGTATTTTAAACTGCAGATAAATATGTATGAACGTATACGACGTTATGTGGCTAATTTGGTTAGGCGTCTTGAAAGGAATTTTAATTAAGAATTTTTAGATTAAGTGAAATGTAATGAATTGAGTATATCAAATAGAACCAGAGAGATGAAAGATTTGGTATTGGATTTCGTTTATTTTTTTAGATTTGGTTGTAGTTTCTTAGCCTTGTACTGTTTCTAGTTTTTATATGAGATAAAGTGCGTAGTAGAGAACTTTTTGACAAATTTTTATTAACGTAGTGGTTATCTTCGATTCAATTTATTATGTATTATTCGTTATCTGACAATGTGTCTTTTTAACAATTATTGAATTGTGGAGAAAAAAGGCTTTTTGTTTTTGTTTGACTTTATGAAATGAATTTATTGACCAGTCGTTTTGATGTTATATACCTTTTGTAGTCATAGTTTTAAATTTTGTAGTTATGTAATAATTTTATTTGCGGAAAACGGAATGTTACTTTTGTGTTTCTGATGGGAATGCAATTGATTTAACTGTTTGTTGAATAGTGGGAAAAGGTAGAAGGAGCGCATATCGGTGATTAAGATGTATATATAGCAGTGTGATTGATGCTGTGATCTCTTAATTGTAAACGTTTTAAAAGTTAAATAAATAGTTATTTAGTTAATTTGACTAATCATGTATTGGATTTGTATTTTTTTACGAATTATTTTGTTGCCTGATATCGCATTAGTTTTTGTACAAACGATCATCTTGCCGTTCAAAACCTTGCATTTATCTTATAATCTCAGCGCATCACAAAAACCAATAAAGTATCAAAGTTTTATTGGTATTAAGTAAGATTTTATTTAAATAGATCATTATCAATGTGATGTGATTTGATTGCTAAGGCAAACAATTTATCAATTTCCTTTTCCATTGTATTGACCACCTGTACCTCTTCTTCTCGTGACATGATTGCCTTTTCAACAGTAACACCTAGTCTGATATGGGAACAACAGCTTACTACCATAAACGCTGCGCCTAAATCATTTACAAAAAAATTATAATTACACGAATCCCAAGTAAATACTTTCCAAAAATTATTGTACCCACTCAAAACAATTTTTTACCTGTCACTCCTTCCATACAACCAACAACTGTGTCCACAAATAAAGTCTGTTTACCAGCAAACTTTACACCATCAGTACTTGGAAGCGTAAACATGTTGCTTAATCCTAGCCAAATCAGCACACATTTTTTTACATCAAATTACATCACTAATTAAGAATAGTAATTTGTTTAGTGATAAAAATGTTTACCTGTTGATATATATCGGTTACTTCCCAAAAAGTCTGCTATTCTAGTACTATGAATACCTATTAGAGTCACTAAAACATTTGTCAATTTAGGAATAATAGAACTTTTAACAGATTCCATAATGCTATTAATCTTTTTAAGTCGATCAACAGAACTAGAAAATGATGGCATTGTTGTTGGTACGGGAAATAGTGCTAAAGCCCTTAACAAACCAAAAATACTTGTATTAATACTTAATTAACTGATTGATTGCATAAAATGTTTTTACAGAATTTACATTCGATTTGTTAGACGTTCTTTCTTAATGTCTCTTGGCAAAGGTAACATGCTGGTGAACAACATTGACTCATTTTCTTGCTTCCCATTTTTAATATCCTTTTTATTTAAATGTTCTGTAATTGCTGCAGAAATGGTTGAAATGAGCACCGCTGTAAAGCTCACTTTAAATCGGTTCTTAATTGTTTTTATCTTTTCAATCTCAATTAATTCCGATTTGGCTATATACATATAACCCGCTTTTTTAGAGTCTTGTAGTTTCCAAGGGGACTCCCTAATTGCATATTGTGCATTCTTCCAGAATTCGTGTAGCCCAACAACTGGAGTTAAAAGTAGATCTTTAGCTTTACTAGATACACTTTTATTTTTATGAGGATCTCGAATTTTTGGTAGTTCAAAACTTTCCAATGGCGTTTCTAAGAGACCCTCAGCAATTGCGCTGACAAGGCTATATCCATCTGCCAAACAATGATGTACTTTAAATATTAGGACACTTAACTCTCCATCTTTTTCGAAATGTGCAAGTTTGCAATTCTGAATAAGGTGAAGTTCCCATGGACTCTTTTCCTGATTAAATCCTTCATTTAACAATTTCTCACAAAATTGATTTAACTCAATCTCACTTTTCTCTTTTCCTTGGAAAATTATGTGATTTTTTATATCAAATTTAGGGTCTGATCTCCAAAATGTGAAGCCACCCAGCCACTTATATGGATACTGTTGAAATTGGGGGTACTCGAGACTCTGATCTTTGGAAGTGTCTTCCTTTTTTGCTTTAATCCATCTTCGCATTACTACTTCCTCTACATCAGCTTTTGTAAGATATCCTTTTACTATTCCTTGGGCTACAATATTACATCTTGGAGATTTACCTTTGAACCAATCAGTAACAAAAATCCCATTTGTTAGGCCACTCATGCAGGACTTCAAATCAGGCCTGTACAGTTTTGCAAGTAGGATTACAATTCATCGAAAAATGTAAGCAAAAAATGTTGCCACAAAAAATATTAGAAATGAAGGGACAAGTATAGCTATTGTAGGAAGTAAAGGTGCTGAATTCCAAAGGAATATATTTATTCGGGGTAGATTGAGAATTTTTTGAAATTCCATGATGATATTTTTTTCTAAAGATTCACACAGCAGCACAGCACAACAAGCACAGTTGCATGGATAAAGCTTAAAAGCAAACTGGCCAGTTTAAAAAAAATCTTATCATTTTAACTGATTCTTTTAACGGCGAACTGTATTATTGTTCAAATTTCTAACTAATGCTACTTGCTACTTTGTATTCAAACAACCCACCCTGAGTAATTGGATCTGTACAAAAAAATTTGGTACTTGATTTAACTATGTGAATATTTATGCCATGCGTAAGACGAGTAAAAAATCCATTATTTTGGTGAGTCCATGAACGTTTACGGTTTATCAAATAAATTTATCAGCCTAATAAATAGTTCGACTTTGCTTATGTATAGTGTGTACATTTGTTTATAAAGTCATAGTAAAATAAATTAAAATGGAAAGTATTTATGAAAGAAATTGTTACGCATGAAATCATAAATTTTCCAGGTTTTTGAACTAATGTTTAATTTACATTAAATTGCAGCTACTTTTTTGTCAGTTGTCGTCATACATTTAATGTACATAATTTAATTCATTTGCTTTATCCATTTCATCATAACAGTTCAACAATGCAATCCGTTTTTTTGTTATTAATTTAAGCTGAAGATATGAAGAATGCCTTCAATAAAAAAAATCAGGAATTTAATTACGTGGTCGTTGTGTAATTCCCTTAAATGTATTTTTTACTGAACATATTTTTCTTAAATGTTTTAACAGTTAAAATTTTATTAAATTGATGTCCACACACCTATTCAAACCCTCAATATCCATTATATGCATTAAAGTATTTTTTGCAACTTTATTTTCCCGATTCTCGATCTACTACCTTCACAATAACAATGACAACCTCTTAACTACAAGTTGTACCACCACACTCCTCCCTGCTTCCAGTGCCACCTCCATCCAAGTCGTATTTTCTTTCCATGTGAAGAGCCATCCACAAATCAAATAAGAGCAGATATAAATAACCAAGTTGCAACAATTTCTGAAATTAAACCAACAACAAATCCGATCAATCAATGACTTCTTCTCCCTAACAAGTTCTCTGCCTTCCTTCTGTTTGCTCCATTTATTAGCCATTTCCTCCGATACTCCAAAGGATCCTTTGAGTACCAAACGGTTAAGAACAGGAAGCTGCATGAATCCCAGCTCAAAAGCCAAATTAGATGGAAGACTTTTCACATCTACCACTCTTCCTTGTTCAATAGTCTGCACAATGTCACCTTCCAAAATCAACGACTCCAACTTCTTTAAATCCCTTATACTTCCTCTGAAGACCCCTGCTTCCTTGAACTTACCTTCCAAAAACCTGTCCCACAAAGCTGAGTCCTCCTTTAATCTCCTAACCACCTCCGGTCCAGTCCCAATAAATAACTCATCAATCTCTTCCTCCGATGCAATTGTCCCCATAAAGTTCAACTGCAAAGATCTCAACTGACCCATGTGCCCAAAGATGTACTTCAACCCACTCAATTCTTGGGGATCCAAAACACCAACACTTAAGTGAACAACACTTGGAAATGTTGTACAGATTTGCTGAACATCTTCCTTTGGAAATCTTCTACCACGGTAAGGAACATTGCCCATGTCAATAACCATGAAAATTGTCAACGAACTCACATTCCAGAACACTGAATGACGACACCATTTTTCAAAAAAGATATCCCCATCAGTAGTCCGGAATTCCAGCTCCTCCAGTATTGGCAGTTTTCCTCCCAAGTTCTCACGGTTGCTGTCTTTCTCCAAATGCCATATTTTTCCGCGGATTTTCATCTTTTTCAAATTGGTCATTCGTGGAAAGTTGAGTGCAACTTGAAAATGCCTGTTCCGTGTAAAGGTGGCCCACTCAATTTCAAGAGCCAACTCTTCCAATGATAAAGCCCCTTGATTCAAGCACCTTGGGAAAATGGCAAGGTCTTCACTATTTAATAAGTTATATTTCTTGATGATAATCAGCTTGAGAACTCTCATCTCGTCCAAAATATCGCTTTTTTGAAGAACCAAATCGGCAAGGCTCAGTCGAGAACTCATTTCCATCCGAGTGATGGTCCGGGGAAAGCTAACACATTTGAAGGAGAATGTGTCCAGAGACAGTGACAAGCTAAGGGGAGGAATCCAATTATTACTTTCTTTGAAAGACGACGCCAGGAACTTTTGGAAGTTTTTAGGAGTCAAAACCATCAGTGGTTGACTGGCTTCACGGAAGAGTAAATTGACTTCAAGTAGCCAAGCTCTGGAGACAAGACGAAGTCTTTTGGCAATCTTAGGACACAAAATCCTGTCATCCTTTTGCTCTGCTTTCCGTTTTTCGAGGACATGCTTCAGAATAACTTTTAGGATCTGTGATAATCAAAATGAAGATTTTAATACTAATTTTTGAAGTGAAATTATTTGCAAAACTACTATTTACTGATATCAACATTTACAACTGGATTTTGGAACACTTTTTGCTGGACGAGTGTCATTTTTGTGGGGGTGCCGGTAAGGCCACCAGAGCTCAGAGGATTTTCAAAGGAAAACTTGGAATTGTAATGGAAGTATTTTGTCATATCCATGTTCCCTTACTATTAAAACCTGGTGATAAATGGATTTACCAAGTTGCAATACTTAAACAAAACTGATTGCCTTCATTATTACAAAATGAGCAGATCTAAAAAGTATTTCAAAAAAAAAATAATTTAAACAAAATTACCATTCACAAATATTCATGGAGAATTTTTCATGGTAACCCAATCTTCATCAGCATTACTTTGCCTGAATGGAAGGTGTAAATAGCATATGAAGGGGTAACTTGAAACTTTACATGAACGATCAATAAATTCCTAAAAATGTGACAGCTTTGGTCGAATTATTTTATTTTTATTATCAATTGGTTCCTTTCTTAATTTCGCATATTTAAGTTATCCCAAGCCCCAAAAATCGATCGTCTCAAATAACTGAGAACTCTTCCAGCAAGCCAAACAAGCATGTCAAGACTACACTCGCAGTTGCTACAAATGTCACAAGCAATTTAGGCGTACAATAATAATCTTTCCCAGGGAAGCACCTTTCCACCACCAAATGAATACCAAACAAGGCTACCAAACCCCCAAAAATAATTAAAATAGCCATAACACCACGTGCAATACAACTGGCTTCAATCCATGGCTTCTTCTCCATCACAATTTTCCTCCCTTCCTTCTGCTTACGCCACTTGTCAGCCATCTCCTCCGACACTCCGAAGGACCCCTCCAGTAGCAAACGATCAAGATTTGGAAGCTGCATGAATCCCAGTTCAAAAGCCAATTCAGAAGGAAGATTCTTCACTTGCTTTAGTCCATGACCAGTATTCATCAGAATATTACCTTGTAAAACTAGCGACTCCAAAGTCCTTAAATCTCGAATACTGCTTGTGTAGCGGACCCCTGCTTTTTTCAAGTCGCCATTCAAAAACCTACATTGCAAAGCTAAGTCTGAATTCAATTCCCTGACCATTTCCGGTTCAGCTCCAATAAATATCCCATTGATCTCCTCTTCTGATGCAATTA
>JAQFXM010002557.1:0-24218 GCA_034693345.1 Entomobrya multifasciata
CACCGGAAGCTGAAAATCACTAGCGATTGACCCCTTGACCTGAGGAGTCTGTGTGCCAAGTTTGAAGAGAATCGGTTAACGCGTTTCAAAGTTAGAGCGCACACGGGCAGACAGACGGACAGACAAACAAACTAAAATTATAACTACGATGAATCGCTTCATCTTCGTAATAATCATTACTTTAACTGGTTAAATTAAGTATTTTTATTTTATAAAGTAGGTCACAGCATACAGTCAACGAAATTGTACTAAATTTCTTGACGTCACAAACATGGCATATATGGTATGAATAAACGGAGACGTAAGTTAAATAATATCAACAGTTTGCGAATTTTAAATGACAAAAGGTTTCCAAAATATTTTAGGATTTTTTGGCAATATAATAGGATTGAAAAACGAGCATAACTTAAAATCTTTTAAAGTTAACTTGTATTGGGATGTAATGGGATGATTAATGTATACTAAACACATGACTAAACAACGTTTTGGTCATGTGTTTAGATTACATTAATCATCCCAATACATTGCTTAAACAATCAATTAAAATGCTAATAGCAGCATGGCCAAGTTAACGAAGAAAGTTACGCATAAAAACAAATGCCCTAAAGATAATATGTTCTTTTTCAGCATAAATTATTTAGTATGCATTCAAAAGTGTAATTTATTATAAAATATTACATTTAGATTAATACTGATTTTTACAACGTTAATTGGTACACTCTTACTAACTTATTTACTGCAAAAGCTTTAGAGTGATCCTTTATACTATTAGTTAATTAACACATTATGTTCATCATATAAAGCTTGATGATATATTCTAGTTTTAAAAATCCAATACAGCATCCCCTTGCCATGTTGTCCATTCTTTACTTTTCCCCCAATGCTGTTAGTGCTATGTCCGCTATCAGTTGGCTTCAATAAACAGAAACGTTTAGGAGACATTTGAACAGCTTCATCAAGCCGCCATACTTTATATTTCGACTATACTCTATACTAATTCAAGTCATTATTTGAAAACACACACGGTGGTAGCTACACTGCACAAAAGTCTCACATTAAAATTTTATCATTTTACGCTCCATTGAGGCACTTTACTTCACTTTAGCTCAATGATGGCAAAGCATGACAAATTTAAAAACCTAGCCAAATTTTTGTGGAACGTTGTGCAATGATGCTGCATGCATGATACTTGTACCACTATAGGTTTTCTCTAGCACCACCGTTAATTTTACCAAGTTTCCAAATCCGAAAATTCTGTTTTATAATTTGACGGCTAACTATGATTTTCCTATTCAATAATTAAGGTTTACTCAAAAATGTTCAATAACTTAATGTAACATCGCACTAGTTTTAAGGAGCAAATTAAATTTATACTAAAATGTGCAATAAAACACAAAAGCATTAATTTAATCCAACAACTAACAATAAGATAACTTGGCTATTTGCTTTGGCATCACAACCAATTCGTTTGAAATATGGGTTTTTTATTGGGTCAGTATAATAAAGTCGACCAGTTCTTAGTGCATAGCCATTTTAGAAGAATATTACTTATCGAATTTTATTAGTCGACCCGAAAATTATTTTCGAAATTATTTGTCGAACATCATTTCAGTAGATTTTAATTAGAAGAAATAGATTTAGTCAACATTGTATTTGACGAAAGGTTTTAATCGAATTTAGTCGAAAATATTCGACCTTCATTTCATAGTATCTTTGTCCTACGATTGCACATAAGTACAATAAATAGAAATTATAATGCTACTTGAAAAATCTTACCTTAAATTGGCTTTAGTATGGAAATTAAATACAGCCTATCTATAGTTTGATCGCAAAAGATAAGATTTTTATAACCAAACCTACTAACTGGTCGACTAAAAAAATTCAACAATATTCACATTCCACTACTAAAGTTCAACTAAATAAATTCTACAATAAAGGGGTCTTCTATATGCTTTGCGACAATTAAAAAACGGTCGACTAAATAATTTCAATTTCATAAATTCGATTAAGATCAAGGTATACTAAGACGAAGTCGAATCTATTGTTGCGTCCCATTTTATTTGATTTGGAAGGACTTTTTTGCATATTACTTTTCAGCATTGTTGCTACGCTGTTTTGATACTAATATTATTTTTGGTTATTGAATATTAAGTTTATAAAAGTCAGACGAAGTTTTGTTTATGTATTATAAAATTTTCGATCAAAACTGTATACTATAAATATCGTCATTAGTAAGAATTTAATTTATTATAGATTTTTCCTGTGCTTTTGTCGTCAATGTCATAAACAACGTTTGAACTGTTTCTTGGCCAACTGAATGTTTCAATGTCAAGTCTCAAGGTAATTATTATTAAAAGAATTATTAAAAATTATATAGCTTTAATCAAGAACGCAAAGCAATAAGTTATGATTTTCTTAGAAATTGCAGGCTTCAGTTAAAAATCAAGTAGACAATTTTCTCCGAGGAAAAATGAAATAGTTGATATTAAAAAAGTAAGCATCCGCAATATAAAATGTAAATTCGTTTTTATAAATCGCAGTTTCTGATAAATCAATCATACAAAAATTAAAGTCCTATTCTACAAGGTCGGACAACACTTATGCATTTTATGCAAAATTTCCTTTGTTTTCTTTCAATTGCAAATCAAATTTTCAGTACCAATTTGACCAATCTGTAATTCATTTCGAAGTTTTATTTGTAAAATGAGTCTATCACCTGCTGAAAAGAATGTTTATATTTCTTTGAATTATTTCTTTTTTACTTATATCTGTTCCCATTGCAATGGGATACTGAATTCGTTTGTTTATCCCTATTAAAATCTAAATTACCGTTTTTGACCCCGTTTGTATTCGTTAAAATATACGCATTTTTATATGCAATAATTTGTGTGCCGACTGCACTTTATTTCCAAACTCGACCAAACTTTGAAACAAATGAGCTTATAGTTTTGTTCCTCACGTTTTACGCAGTAGCCGCCAATGTAATAATTGTATTCGTCATTTCCACAAACGTTCATCTGTGCCTAGATTTTTTCAACACAACGATACAACTTGCAAACAGAATTAAAAATGGTGAGTTTTAAATACACACGGACGCAAATATTAATTGCAACTTATTCTTATACGTGATTTTAAAAGTAGTGTTTTGGCGTGTAAATATCATAGTGGCACCTATCCATTTTATTAAATTTAAGTTTCTCCAGTTTTGCTACTGTCATATGTGCTACTGAAAAAGGATTTTGTCACGAAATCGTAACGTATACTTACTAAATAGGAACATCGAATATAAGATATCTCTAAAGTGATAAATCATGTAAAAATTTGTTGTACTTACAATTTTCGACCCTTTGGTCTAACTAATCTTATTCTGAAGGTTTATTAATTATCCGAATGTCTTTTAATTTAGAGTTCAGAGGGAAAATGCATTGGGCTTTGGAAAAGAAGCTAGGTTCTTCCTCCATTTTGTTATTGTCTATTGCTCCTATCGTGGCGTCATTTACTGTGACAGTTCCACCTATATTATTGATTGCTGGAATTCATCCATTTCAATACATACTAGAAGAAATTTTACCAGATCCCAAATATCGAAGTATATCAACAATCACAGCAAATATTTTTATCAAATTCATATTTCTGTATTTGTCTTGCCTTGAACCATTTCGTTGCAGTGCGTACTTTTATATTAACTGTCTGGTGGTTCTGGACCGCTTTAAGAAAATCCTCAAAATAACTTTAATCACATGTAAAAATGCTGCTCGAATATGTCGTATTCACACTGAATATTATTTACTGTGGAGAAAGCTGGAAGATACTATTCAATTAGTGCTGTACATAGCATTAGCGTTTGCTTTCTGGACTATTGTATTTTTGTCGTGGATTTGCATCAAAGGCTCGGCAGCACAAATAGGATATCTCATGTACGTTTATTTTGTTTAGGAATTTGTGTGCTTGTTTTTATACTTATAATTGGTGTAGCCGTTATATCAAATATTTTGGAAATGGACTGTGTTGCTGTAAAGTTAAATGTAATCAGGGCTAAAAGAAATGTTATCCAAAAGCGGACTTTTCAGAATAAGATAACTTTGTTATGTAGTTTGGCATCCCAACCAATTCGACTGAAATATGGTGTCTTCTTTTGGATAGGAAAAGACTTTTTTGCAGAGTTCTTTTCAGTTTTGTTGCTTAGATGTTTTGATCTTATTATTATTTTCGATTTTTGATTATATATTAATTATAGCGATGTATGACTTTGCTTAAAGGTTTACCGAATGTTAGTTAATTACACAACATTTTATGTAAAGATCTTACGTCAATAATTAAAACCAAAAAATTTCGTCAGTAGCCCCCTCTTCAAATTACTTCTCGTAAACATTAACTTTCATTCCGCAACGCCTCATACTGCAATTTATAGTATTTTGACATATTAAAATTCTCAGATTTTTTTTAAAAATCGCCTCTTCTATGCATTTCCCAATGGATTACGATCTCATTTTACTTCAAGCTTCATATTATAATATTTCGAAACTACACGTTTTTAAGCTGAAGTTGCAGCATTCATGTTAGATTTAAAAAAGTTAGAATCACTGGTAACAACCCTTGCTAAATTGTAAAATAATTAATTGTTATCTAGAATGACCTCTTTTATTGGCATATAAATTTAAAAGGCATAAGTAAATCCCTATTATTACAAAAAATCCAAAACGTAAATTATACTTTCAAAATATTATGAAAGAACTGCAAAATGTTCTCAGGGATACCAAACTTTGCACAATAATTTTCTCATCAATTGCTTCCTTTTTCAGGACTGCCAAGTATAAAGCTGAAAATATTTCGTTTGTAAAAGTAACACAGTTGGTCAGCAAGAGTGAATAAATGAGCTCCAGTGGCATGTACAATTATCCTACTAAATAACGTTGTTGACTAGAACAATAGACTGGTGAACTAACAATAGATACGCTAAAGTTGAAAAAACTAAACGACAGTGACCAACGTATCTTTTCTCTTGTAAACAGTAAAAACATCCATGCAGCTATAGGCAAAAGTCATCCAGTCTAGTCGGCAACGTTCTTTAATCCCCAAATCTAACAATATACCACTCACTATACAAGTGACGCAAATTACGCATGCCATGGGTACTAAATTTGTGAATGTTCAACCAACTGATTGACAGTTCGTTTCCGGCATAAATTAACAATTTAGTTGTTCAAATGTCCTCAAATACACCGTGCAATTTGTAAGTAATGCATTGGTTATAGTTCCAAGTCCTTGGCTTTAAAGGGAAATAGGCTTATTGACCATGAGAGTTCCCCACCGTTGCATATTTCTGAATAAAATTATAAACTCAAACCTATCAGTATGTATCTAAGCACCTTGCAACAGTTTTTTAATGTTCCGCAGATAAAATGAGTCTGTCAACTATCGAAAAAAATGTATTTATATACTTGGACTATTTTTTCTTTTACCTACATCCATTTCCTTTGCATTGGGATACTGACTACAATAGTTTGTCTACATTAAAGATTAAATTCCCACATTTGATTCCTTTTATATTAGTTATGTTCTATACATTCGCATATGCAGTAATTTGTGTGCTTACAGCAATTTATTTTCGGTCTCGACCAGACTTTCAAATAATGGAGCTGATAGTGCTTCTCCTTACGTTTTATGCCCTTGCAACAGTTGTTTTGCTTACATTCTATATTTATAAAAACATTCATTTGTGTCTGGAGTTTTTTAACACAACGATACAAGTCGCAAACAGAATAAAAAATGGTGAGTTTTAGATAAGAAATTGTAATAAAATTAATGATTTTTTATGAATGGTTTTATATTTTAAGGATAACAAAATTTGGCGCTATCAAGTATATTATATCATAAGAGTAACATCTTAATTTTATATTTTAAAATGTTCACCATTTATCTTTGTTTCTTTTAATTTAGAATTCCTCACTCGAAAATTTTGTGAATCAAAAAATAAAGTGGATTTTTCTACTCTTTTAATTTTTTCCGTTGGACCAATGGTAGCATTGTGCACATTGACAATTCCACCAGTGTTTTTAATAACTGAAATTCACCCATTTCAATATGTTCTAGAAGAAATACTACCCGATCCTAAATATCGTAACATATCAACAATCATTTCCATTATGCTGATCAAATGTGTGCTTGTCTATTTGTCTTGTCTTGAGTCATTTCGTTGCTGTGCGTATTTCTACACTAGTGGACTTGTGTTTCTTGACCGCTTTCGAACAATGCTCAAACTTACTATGATTAAATGTAAAAGTTCTGTTAGAGTATGTCGTATACACAGTGAATATCACTTGTTATGGAGACAGCTTGAAGATACTATTCAATTAATGCTATATATTTTATTAACTTTTGCTTTCTGGACTGTTGTATTTTTATCGTGGATTTGTGTCAGATGTTCTGTCGCACAAATAGGACATTACATGTATGTTTATTTTCTTCTAGCACTTTGTGTGCTTGTTTTTGTAATGACAATTGGTGTAGACTTTCTTTCCAATATTTTGATTATGGATTGTATAACTGTAAAGATAAATGTTATCAGGGCTTCAAAAGATGTGATCCAAAAACGAACTTGGCGAAACAAAATAACTTTGAAACGTGCCTTGGCATGCCAACCAATTAGACTGAAATATGGAATATTTTTCTATATAGGAAACAATTTTTTTGTTGAATTCTTTTCAGTTTTATTGCTACGTTGTTTTGATATAATAATTATTTTTGGTCGTTGAATGCTTGGTTCGTTTGAATTAGTGTATGATACAGCTTTTTACACATTTACTTGAGTATTCTATATAAACATTCATTATAAATGAAGACAAGGTCAAGTCAAAACTTTTTTACGTTTAACATTTTCTTCAAACTATTTCACATGACTTCTTTTCCTCTTTGTCAAAAGCCCAATTATCATTTCGACAGTCAACGTGTTACCGTAGCATTTGTTTACTACTACGCTGTATTGATGTTTTTATTATTTTCGACCATGGAATATTGAATTTTAAAAACATGAATTATGAAAATCTTGTCCTTTTTGCATTGCATAAAAGCTGTTCGTTAATAAAATAAATTCAACACATCAAAATCTTACTCTCGTGTAACTTTTCCTTCGAAATATTCTTTTTTGGCTCCTTTCCTTTATCTCCAAATATGATTCTTACAATTTTTAGTTTCATAAAAAGCATACACCAGAAGTAAAAAAACTTACTTTTGCTCACTTTTCAATCAAATTCCATGGTAATTTTAAATACTTCGGATTACTTTTCGATTGTGCTTCCGTGATAATTTCCGATGGTACAAAACTTCTACAAGAAGCCAATTCGAAAGAACAAAGAAAATTGATAGATTGACGCTTTCTGCACTGCTACAGGTCCCACCCGAAATGATGCTTCAAATTCAGGTTGAGGGCCCTGTTTAGTAAACAAGTTTCACATACCATACCAAACAAGTTTTATTTAGATGTTCTGCTTATTATACATTTGTGTTGTGTTTTTGGATCGCTCCAAAAAACTACTAAAAATACCTATAATTTCCCCTAAAAATGCTACCAGAAATAATCGAATCCATGCAGAGTATTACCTACTTTGGATAAAACTAGAGGATACCATTCAATTTATGATTTATGTAGTGATCACATGTGTTTTCTGGGCTATTATATTTTTGACGTGGATTTGTGTCGAATGCTCTGTCTCACAGATATGACGTTTCGTGCATATTTATTTTCTTGTGGCGCTTGGTCTTCTAGTTTTGGGAACAATATTCGTGGTATCTTTACTCTCCAATATTTTGAATACGGACTACATCGCAGTAAAAATAAATGTTATCGCGACTAAAATAGATGTGACCAAAAAGCGGACGTGGAAAAATAAGATAACTTTGCTATGTCGTTTGGCATCTCAGCCAACAAGTCTTAAGTATGGTGTCTTCTTTTGGATAGGCAATGATTTTTTTGCAGAGTTCTTTTCAGTTTTGTTTCTGCGATGGTTTGATAGAATTATCGTTTTTGACTTCTAAATCCATTAATTGTTTAATGTAAATTATGCAATGTAAATTATAGTATTTCAATCATCGAATATTTTAAATTTTAAGCATGAATTATATAGCAGTAAAGATAAATGTTTTAGAAATGTGGCATGGCGTATTTTATTTTGATACATATCTTTACACTTAAACAATTTTACTTAAAACTATTATATTTATTTTAGAATAAAAATTATACTAATCTAATTTATTATTTTAAATCAAAACTTGTTCTCGACTACCCTTCTCCTCAAAATATTCCCCTTGACCCTTTTCCCCCCTTTGCCAATACCCCCAACTATTATTTCCCACATTCCTCCACACATCAAAAGCCTCATGCATAAAAACCCTCACCTTTTTCTCCTCCGCCCATTTCCCCACCAAATCCCAAAACATTTTACCCTTTTTCGGTGAATTCATATACTCCGGATTATTTCTCGATTGTCCCTCCGTAGCCCATCCACTTTGAAGAATAATTTCCAATCCCGGTTGTATCCTCTCAAATGACTTTTTAACCGTACCAAATAAATTAACAACCACATTAAAATAATCCACAGCCTCAGATACAGGCACCCTCGGATAAATACTACAAATAAAATAGTCCGCAGATTTTGACAATTCCACCAGCAAATTTTTCATAGATCCTGTACCAAGTATATCCTCACAATTGTCTAAAATCACCCCTAACTTCAAATTCATTTGATGAGCACTCACCAAATACTTTTTTAATTGCCCCAACACAATATTCCCCGATTTACTAATTTGTACAAAGCCATCACTCTCTAAATCATTATAATTAGGTATTAAAGTGATACCCCAAACGGTATTGGGGTACAATGAATTCGCAGTGTCCACCGCAGAGAACGCTGCTTCAATGTCAGGTTGAGGTCCTTCCTTGTTCAGTACGCCAGCACCTTGGCTTATTGTAAGGACCCTGGAATTATGGTCGCTGTTGATTTGCGCAGCAATTCTAGATATTATAGAAGGTGTAGTTATGTCCCATGGGCCATCATAAGACTGGTCTATATTAAATTAAATACGAACCAAAATTATTAAATGAACTGTTATTTTAGATGGCTATCAAATTATTTAATTTTACCTTTAAATCCCATTTCCATAGTAAGCACACTACTACATTTAGTCAAGATAACACTCAACATTTCCTTCAAATCTTCCTTTGTATAATCTCCTATTGGAAAACTAGCTGATTTGGAATATGGCTGAAATTCCACTCCAAAATAGGGTGAAAATTCTGTAATTTTTGAAGGTTTATTCGGTAACTTTTGTTTAACTGATAATTCATCAGTGTCACTTGGTCCCCCTCCACCTCCGCCGCCCCCGCCTCCCCCATTGGGACCCCCAGATCCACCATTTCTATTTCCAAAGATATTTTGTGTGTTGACCACAGAATGGCTGTAGGAAGTATTCATGTAAATTATTTGGAGATTTTGACCATGGCACAAATGTGAGGGTGATGATGATAGTAACCAGCTTATCATTGAGATAAGAAATAGTGTAAAGGTTGGAATGCACATTTTGCAAAAATATGTAGCCATATTGCCAGTTATTACTTAATGGTAGCTGCCAACCCAAGTTTGATCTGAATATGACCTAGAAAAAAAATTCTTTAAAAAAATTGACTAATTGATGCCATGAAATAATAATTATTTTTTGTTCAAAAGTTAACATTTTCCAAGCTAATGACCCGTATTACGATATGAACGTTAGTTAATGAGTTTAAAAAATAATTACGTCTACCACGGATGACCATAGTTAATTATAAACATCATAATTATTTTCAAATTGCTTATTAGCGTGGGAGTATTGAGTATATGTATTTTAGGATTTATGAAAGGATGCAGGTTTTTCCAAAAAAAATAATGAAGTAATTAAGTATTTTTTAACTTTCATTATTTATTTATATTTTTTTTCAAAAAATACATTTTTCTTTAAATTCAATTTAATTTTTTTCAACAAATTTTACATTTCATAATTTTTTTTATCATACTTATTTAATAAGCTTAATAGACTGCCCACTAGTCTTATCAAAATATCTATTTCTATTATCCACCGATCTCATAAAATATCCCATCTGCTGCTCCTCCTTATTCTCCGGAATATTAAATGCCTCATGCATAAAAACCCTCACCTCCTTTTCCTCACTCCACCTCTCCAAACTCTCCCAAAACACCTTAAACTTTTCCAAACTTTGATACTCCACATTACTCACCCCATTCCTTAAAAATCCCCCTTGCGATGGTAATCCCGTTCCCAAATAAACTTCCAAATTTGGAACTTCTCTAACCAGCGCTTCTCTAATCCTCAAAAACGATTCCGTCACCGCCCCAAAATATATTTCCCCACTTTCCACCCCAACTTGTGGATAAACATGACAAACAAAATAGTCCGTATTTCTCGCAAGCTCTATCAACATTTGCTTCATCTCTGGGCTAGCATCCGGTTTCACCATATCCCCACAATTGTCCACATGAACACCAAGTTTTACACCAAGTGCCCTCGCCCTTGCCAAACTTGCTTGAGCTTCACGAATAACCAATTGACCTTCACCCAAGCTATCCACATGTCCATATCCCTGCACCGTACCCAAAGTTATACCCCAAACCGTATACGGAAATACTTCATTAGATTTCTGAACCGCTGTGAAAGCTGCTTCAACATCCGGTTGAATGACACCTTGTGGAAGGTCCAGTACTCGAGCACCTTGAACCACAGAAAGCGATAGATCATTATAAGCGCGATTCAGTTCCGCTGCAGCGGGTCCCACATAGGTCACCGGAGAATTGGCATAGTCGCCCCCCGCCGCTGGTCCAAGTTCATAGGAATGAATGCTATGAAACTTGGAATGAACAACCCGAAGCATTGTCTTCACATCATCAATGGCGTAGTCCGAGTGTTCATAATTATCGGAACGGACATAAGGTGAAAAATCCACACCAAATAGGTCAGCAGCTCGGGGTTTTCTCAGAATTTCCTCAGAATGTTTTCCATGAATGCCATTGGAACTCCAGTGGGCGTCCTGAAGGGCTTCTATGAGGTCATCAGATATACGATTATCATTGGCTGTGGTTATCATGCTATTATTCTGGAGACAGGCTAAGGACGCTGGGAGATTTACGTCGGTTCCGTTAGTTAAATGAGCGGTTAAAGTGAGATTAAGGTTTTTGTACCAAGGTTCCTTTGTAAATGGAAGATTATGAATGTATTGGGATACCATTAGTTTGACAATGACTTGGACGATTTTAGGATTGAAAAGGGGATAAAGGTGGAGCAGTTTCTTTTGGAAGTTTTCCAGGAGAAATGGTTCCGTGATGGTTATGTGACTAGCAGTTTGGTCGACTATGAGTTGGTTGAAAATTGAAATTAGTTTTTCATCCGATGGGGGAAACTCATCAATGGGTTGGATTGTAGTTGTTGGTTCAGAAATTATAGGGACTTCTGAGGTGGATATGATTTGAATTTCGGTTGAAGAAGGGAATAGAGTTGATTCAGATCCACCCCCGCCTCCTCCTCCTCCCCCGCCACCTCCTTGAGTTGATGGGATAACCACTGGGGTAACTTGAGATGAAGGCAAGCCACTTTCAGTAGTGATAGGTATTATAATTTCTGTTATTCCTGTGGAAACTGGGACCTCTGTTGAAATAATAGGTACTTGTGTTGTTATTTCTGTCGGTATTGGTACTACTACTGTTGTAGTTCCTTCACTGCCTTCTCCATCACCGCCACCTCCGCCCCCTTCTCTCGTTGGAGTGATGATTGTTGTTGTTTCAACTGTTGGAATGCTTTCTGAAGTGATTGGTATAATGATATCAGTTAAGCCTGTGATGGATGGAGTTGTCTGGGTTTCTGGGGTGGTCTGCGACGGAATACCAGTTTCTGGGGTGATAACGACGACATCAGTCAGTCCTGTTACTATGGGTGATTGGGTGGTTAAGAATTCTGTGGATGATGGAAATACAGAAGTTACTCCTCCACTATCTCCTCCATGCCCACCATCTCCACCATCGCCTCCATCTCCTCCATGTCCACCATCACCTCCATGCCCACCATGTCCAGCATCTCCTCCATGTCCACCATCACCTCCATGCCCACCATCGCCTCCCTGTCCACCATCACCTCCATCGCCACCATGTCCAGCATCTCCTCCATTTCCACCATCGCCACCATCTCCTCCATGTCCGCCACCTCTTTCAGTTGATGTAATAGGCGGGATCACTGTAGTTTCAGATGTCAGACCACTTTCTGTAGTGATGGAAGTAACCACATCTGTGACAACTGGTGATAATGTTTGGGATTCAGTAGAAGTTGGAATTACAGAAATTACTGTACTTGACACATCTTCTCCTCCCCCACCTCCACCGCCTCCTCCACCTCCACTTGTAGTATGTCCGGTTGTGGATTCCGATGAAATTACAATTTCTGTTGTAATAGGTACAACTTCTGTACTGACTGGTATAACCTCTGGAGTAACTGGTACAACTTCTGGAGTAACTGGTACAACTTCTGGAGTAACTGGTACAACCTCTGTGCTAATTGGCGCAACCTCTGTTGATATGGAAGGCAATAAAGTTGTCGGTACATCAGTGATTATAGGAACTTCCGGTGTAGACGAGCTCAGTATAGCTGTTTCAGTCATTACTGGTATACTCTCCGTAACAACTGGAGTTACAATCTCACTTGTCCCAGTGACAATTGGTATTCCAGTATTCACCTGTTCAGTTGGCAATGTCACAATATCCACAATTCTTGTTGGCTCTGTTACAAGAGTACCTGTAACTTGTGGAGTTACCGTTGTCACTAAGTCATCACCTCCCCCTCCTCCACCCCCGCCTCCCCCTCCTCCTCCTGTCGTCCTTGTTATTGGTACTTCAGTTGCAACTGTTGTTACCAGATCCAAATCACCTGTTGGAGAATTGCTAGTCCAGGCATCCGGGTTTTCTGTTGTAGTTTCCTGGACAATCGATCCCGAAGTACTTGCAATTGGAAACATGGTAGTAGTTGGAAACGTTGGAACTGTCGTAAATATCGGTGCAGGTACTGTAGACAAATGAACATCTGAACCTGACCCATGAATGTCTGTGGTGGACGGTGACGGTGGTCTTCTTGTCGTTGTAGGTTTTGGACGATGGGTATGATGATGAGGACGTTTTCTTGGTGGCAGCACATTTAAAACAGATACTGGGTTACCATTGCTCATCACTGGAATCACTACAGGAATTATAATATTATGGGTTCTGGATTTTTCATGGTCAAGATGACCTTGTGATCCTTCAGTCTTGTTTTCGTCTACTTTGATAAGTGATGGTTCCAAAAGAGTTTTGCTTATTGGTTCTTTGATGGGTAGTGGTGGTTCTACAATGGATTTTGGTTTTGATACTACTTCCGGTTCTTCGGAACTTTCTTCACTGCTGCTGCTAGGATAGTAGTCGTCTTCATAGTTATCATTGTCATTGTATTCTTCAGAAGATGATGTGTCTGGGCTGGAATTAGTTTCCTCCTCGCTGGAATAGTCTTCGTCACTGTAAACTGGCACTTTGACGTAGTATAAAGGTTTCCTTTTACCGTTGCCATGGTAATGGTGATGATGATGGTCAGGGTAAGTTACAGATGTATTAGTTACGTTGCTGTTGGTTATAAGATGGTGGTGGTGGTGATGATTGGGGTAACTTGAGACAATGGAATTTTGGTTAGGGACTTGGTGGATGTGATGATGATGATGATGATTGGAAGGATTTTGTTGGGTTGGAACAATGTTGCTGGATGGTAACCCAAATGGGGAAATATTTGATGTGCCTACTATATGTTCACGGTCACCACCTCCAACGTGGTCTCCATCGTCACAAAAACAGGTAGTTGAAAAAGTTGCCAAAATAAATAGGGCAAAGGTCACCTTAGCCTTCATAATGAAATAAATTGGGGGTACAAACTAAAACATTTGGGGGAACTAGTGTCGTGATAATTTTGAAGCTTCTTGTTGTCTTGTGCAAGAAACTGTTTGAGGGAAGTCCAGAATATAACTTAATTAGATTAGTGGAGATGACCACTGTTTTATCCCAGATATAACATGTTAAAATGTTATTTTGTCTTTAATTTTTACTTCCATTCTAATTAGCTTTTTTAATCACGTTTTTAAGAAGTTTTAGAAAGTTTAAACTTTGATGTCTGGGATGCACAGAGCTAATTGGATAATTGGATTTTAATGGTAGGTACTACGTAAGCTGGCTTTCGTATCCAAAAAAACCAAGCGATCGTAGTAAAAATTATACATAAAAAGTTTAAAGTGGTTTTATCCACACTTATTGGAAACGGATAAAGAGGCAATGATAAAAATGATTTGGGTCATTAGTACAAATTTAAAAAAAGAATATAAAAGTTTAATAACTAACATTAGCTGATCAACATGGGTAATTTGAGACAACCATGTATATTTTTGGTAAAATGTTTGGGTACGTCAAAATATTATGCTGGAGTTTTCGCAGACTAAAAATTTAAACTATGCGATTGTTAATGATTTGTGATTATTTAGTGACACATGCTTCACCAAATTATTTGTATAGTTTTATCTGTGATTTTCATTTTTTAAATTTGTTATGCTAAATTCTTTCAGATGATTAATTCATTTTTTTAAATTAGTTTATTTTCAAATAAATTTAAAAAAAATTACATGAGGAAAAGTGTCAAAATATTAAATTGTTTACAATTTTTTATTAATATTTTTTATAGGAGAGTACAATTTTAATTATAATTAATTAGTGCAATTTTGATATAATTACTTCAGTAATCGAATTAATATAATAGTGATGTTGAAGTATAATAGCTTATTTTCCAAGAGAGTTTCCATAAACCTTAAAAAGATTCATTAAATTAGAGTTAATTGGTTTTTCAGTTGATGCTGTTGTTGTGGTTGTTACCGTTACAGGTGCTTCAGTGGTGACGGTGACCACGGTCGTCTGGGTTTCTCCATTTTGAGTGGTATCCTCTCCAGAAACAGGATACAAAATTGTGGAAGTTTCCAATGGAAGGATGGTGGTGTCAGTGGAAATATCATTGGCAGTGGCATCGACCAAATCAATTGTACTGGTTTCTGTGGTAACGGTGCTACTGCTGCTGTTACTTTGCTGTAAATCTTGGACGAGTTGTGTATTCGGGAAAAGAAAACGTAAAAGGGAACTCCTCAACTGATCTAATCTCTGCTTTGATACAGTTGTGGATGCGGGATTTTCCGAACTCTTCAAAATTCTTATGATGACCTGCGTTAAAAGATCATCTGAGGCTTGACCGACAACGGAATACATTTGTCGCTCTAAACGAATTAGATGCATGAGTCTGGCAAGCTCAATGTTAACACGGGCTCTAAGTAAATCAGATGGGTTGATGTGGTAGCCATGTTGAAGACGGTTTACAAGTTCGGAAATTGAGGGAGTGTGGAAGGGAGTTGCAGGTTTTCCGCTTCCAAAAAATGTGGAACCGATGTTGTTGCCGTAGTAGGGTTGATTGGAGTAGGATTCACGGAAGATGTGGCCGTATAAGTTGTTGTTTAAGCGGAGGAAGTCAACGGAGGAATAGTAGGGGATGGTGGGTGGGGTAGATGCGGGGGCGGATGGAGGATGTCTGGATGTGTCATCGGAAAAAGAGTTGTCGAATGGGTGGTAAGGGAAGTTAAATGCATGGCAGAATTGGCTGAAGGTACCAATTATTAAGAGAATAGGAATTAGAATTTTTGTTGCCATGGTTATTGAACTCCAGGAGAGGTAATGTATATGGTTTGCGTGAAAGGGAAATATTAAAATGAGATGAAATGGAAAGGGGATTTTTTGGTATATGTAATTTTTGGGATATTGAGAAGAAAAGGTAATTAGATGGTTGGTTAATTACCATCACGTCACATAACCATGTTTGAATTTTAAAGATAAAAAATTCAACTGGCAACTGATGCTGCTTTACATAACAATTCATCATGTGCGGTGAGGAGAAATTTGATAATAAGTTAATTAGCTTTTGGAGCGGAGCAAAGTTTCAAGTGGAAATGGTAGGTGGAATTTTGTGTAGGAGGTAATTAGTAAATATTCATGTGACAACTTGATGCACATTGGATTTTAGAAAGATTTTTTTTTTGGAAATGAAGATGCATAACTATTCGTTAGTTTTTTTATTTTTAAAGCTATGTTTTGTGGTGACTTGTGACTGCATTGCCTGTGCAAGAGAAATGATAGATAGTAAAGCTTAATGAGAGTTAAAAGTAAATATTATCTTTTTCAAATGGAATATTTTATCGGTTTTGACTAAAAGTATATGAAAATGAACATATTTTACCAAAAAAAAGAAGTATATTTTTGGATACGAACAATTAGTCAAAATGAAAAATTACGTTAATTAAAAATTCTATGTGTTTTTAAATACTACTTTAAAAAATTAACAATGATGCATTGTCACAGTCTAACAAAAGATGCCACTGACATTTTCCAAGATCGAACATTTAATTATCTATTCATTATGAATTATGCATGGATTCAGATACTCAGTAATTATAATATAACGAGAAGATTTAATTTTAAAAAGAACTTTTGAATGACACGTGTTACTTAATTGGTAGATTAATTTATAATCTTAATCAAAATGTATTTTGTTATCAAATATTTTAAATTCGTTTTAACTTTTAGTATATTTTATCCACAGATAAGTTATAATTTAACAAAAGCCCAAGACCCTGACTCTGGGACTGAGCCACCACCACTACCACCCACTACAATATCTTGTGATGCTGCACTTCATCTTACTAAAAGTAACTACACTGTACTGTCCCACTCCGCCCAATTTTCCACAAAATGGCCACCATCCAGCCCCACTTGTAAATGGACTATTATAGGAGACGAAAACTGTGAAGTTGAAATTAGCTGCAATGTTAACATCTCAAATCCTTTTAACAATTTTCAAAATACAACTGATACAAATACAATATGTAAAGGAAGCGTTGTAAGAATTACAGACGGTTCCTCAGGAGAAATGCGACTTTGTGGGAATATGGAAGTAGATGGCATAAGAGCAAGTGAAGGATTACGAGATTTATTTGTAGTTTTGGAACAAAAAAATGGTGAGGAAAATGGAAATTTGACAGAATCTGGAATGGTTACATGCTTTGCAAAATGCGGGGGCGGAACTGGAAAAGCTATTAAGAGATTGGGGGAAAATATCAAGAGAAAAACTGAGTATGATTGTTTATGTGGCATGCAGAGGAAACCAGTTAAGGTGGAATATGAGGCGGATAATGATGCAATGGTTATTAGATATCGAAGGTAAATTAATTAATTTTAATTAAATAAAATAAGCCAAAAGTTAAAAAAAAAGTTTTAAAATTATTTAAAAAAAAAGGATAATAGGTGGTGAGGACGCAAGAATGAATGAATTTCCATGGCAAGCTGCTCTAGTTTGGAAGGGAACCAGGAAACCTTTTTGTGGGGGCTCGGTTATCAATGATAACTTGATTTTAACTGCGGTAAAATATTTAAATTTAAATTACAATTACAATAAATAATTATAAGAAAAAATTAAACTTAATTAATTTAAATAGGCCCACTGCTTTAGTGGCGAAAACGAAACTGCAGATAAAATTGAGGTGCTGTTGCACGCCCACACATTAGACATAACTGTTGAAGTAAATGATACAATTATAGATAGGGGGTAATTTGAGACAAAATTTTTAATTATGTATTCTTAGTTAAAAATTTAATTGTTAATTAAATCCAATATTTTTTTAGTCCCGATGATCCAGAAATTTTGAAAGAAAAAGATGAGCTTGAATCCACCATTCGTTTAAAAGTTTTAGACTGGATAATTCATCCACTTTTTCATGCAAGTCATTTTGACTTTGATATTGCCCTTCTTCATGTAAAGCCATCTATTAAACTTGAGAATTCCCCGGTTACTCCAATTTGTTTACCGAGTGCAATAAATTGGAATGGCATTTTGGATGGTTTAAAGGGGAAATTGTTGACAGTTTCTGGATGGGGGAGGGTGGAGGAAAATGTGACGGAGACTACAGCGGTTCTACAAAAATTGGAAGATGTTCCGTATATTCCTTGGGATGAGTGTTTTGGGAAGATAAGTAGGGAAAGGAGGTATAGATGGAGTAGGAGGATGATATGTGCGGGTGGGTATCCCCCGGGGGTGGATGGGGGTGGTAAGGGAAAAGATAGTTGTAATGGGGATTCGGGGGGTGCGTTGTCTTGGAGGGGAGGAAGGGGGCTGATGCAATATGAGCAGGTGGGGATTGTGAGTTGGGGGGAGGGATGCGCGAGGAATGAGACGGCGGGGTTTTATTCAAGTTTGGGAGAGTTTATGCAGTGGGTGGAGTTTTGGGGGAGGGAGGTTGGGAGTAAGTGGTGTTTGGAGGAGGAAAAGGGTTATTAAGGGTATTAAGTTATTAAAATGAGATGGAAAAATAATAAGCTAAGTCAATTAAATTTTTGATTGTTTGGAAAAAGTAGGGTAGTTTATAAGTTTGATTTATTTGTTTAACCAATAATCATTCCAGTGGCGGTGCCGATATTTAACATGTCGTCATATTTTTGAATACACTTTTGTAATAAAGATGACCAGGATTGATTTGGGAAACATTGGTTTTTGATTATGGAGTCGACTGATGTTCGGGTTTGATTGAAAATTGGAAGGAAATCCGTCTGGCGAGTATCTTCCAAGCAGACAGCTAAAAATTAGAAAAAATTAACCAAAGGATTATAATTTTAAATCCAATTGGACTAAATTAAGTAAAAATAATTTGCAAATTAATTGTTGTGGACTTACTTATCATAACTCCATGATACAAGATAAGGAAGATGGTTATCTTTAAAATGAAATTTTCCATATTTTTTTTTGAATAACTGTAGAATTTTCAATGCTAAATGAAACTAGTTTTTATTTTGCTAATTTTAATGAAAAAGGATTTTAATTGAATTTCGTCCCTATTTAAATTTTAAAACTTTAGGATAATTTGTGCAGGCCAAGAAGACAACTTGAATTGGTGAAATAAAACAACAGAAATGATTAGGAACTGGTGAAATAGTTAATTGAACAATCACTATGTGAAAACATGTATGCACACTTATGTACTTCGGTGGGTCGGTTATATATAAACGCGTCCGTGTTAATTGTTAACTGGAAAATATTTTTAGAAAATATTTTACGTGTACACAATGCGCATGACTCATCTTACTATTTAGTTGATACATGAACATGACAATGCATACATGTATGCACTTGTAAGCATTTCTCTTAAAAATATCCCAAATTAGCTCGCAAGTCGCAAACCCATTTTATGTATGCATATTTGAAATTCAAAATTAGAGCATGGAAGATGGATGGAATGAAGTAAAATAGTTTGAATTACAGAACTACTAATTTTAATGTAAAATTTACAAAGTTTAAAATGTTTAATGATAATCAGTTAGAAATGATTGAATTTCAAGTGGAAATTTCATGAAAAAAAGGGTAAGCTTTTTTGCAACGATTTCATGGACAAAGGAACGCGCTTAGGCCAGGCCTTTTGAGTCTTTTGAGTTGGATTTAAAAAAAGAACGTTTTTTGCTTTTCTCGTCGCCAGAGAAAAATTTGCTATATCGCAGCGCGCTAAATTCAAAAATTATCAAAACGTTTTGTTCAGAAAAGAAAAATGCTCTTGTGCCCCTTGTGCGGTCTTCGGTCGTCGGTGGAGCCGGGTGGAGTAAGAAAAAGCAATGCATTGCATTTTTTTTCTTATGGGGCCGTTCACTTAACATGTAACAAGTTTCTATTGCAATTCAATCATGGAATAATTATACTGATGGAATGATATGTATAGATAATCAGAATTTAATTTTTTTTGAAAGTAGTGCAGAGTTTTTTTTAAAGAAAAATATAATTGAGCAAGTATTTTGTTCTACGTCATTTGTGAATGACCCCATATTAAACAAAGAAGCTGAACGAGCACCGCAGTGAGGCAAGGACAAGGACCACCGGGATAGGACTTCGATGCAACGCAACGGAACACAGCCATTTCAACTTCAACTGAAACTGGTTTGAACTGGACTCCAAGTTGCTATCACTATTGGAGTTTGACACGAAGCACTTTTCACTTCAATTTCGTAATTAACTAAAGTTAATTGTTGTATATTTTACTAAGTGACACGGATAAAACTTATCAAAGTGGAAAGGCGGAAAAATTATGACAGAGTTAATGGACTTGCCTGAGGAGGTGGTAAGGAAAATTACATTTTAATTAAATGCTAATTAAAAACTATTAAGCATTATGCAATTAACTACAATTTGTACTTCGTAGCTTGTGGTTCCGTAATTAATTATAATAAAATGGTTTTGCCTTGGTTAATATTTTTTTAGGTGGAAGGGTGCATCCTCCCCCATCTCCAATGGAATGACCTCCTCCGCTGTCGCCGAGTCTGTAAAACCCTCAAGAACATTACCGATACCTATGTCAGAGTTCATCCAGAGTTGGCACCAGCCATAGAAATCGATGACTTAGATGAAGAGAGATCCATTCCCGCATTTTTATCCCTTGGAATCCCCACCACCAAGCTGTTCATCAACAATCCCACGGGTGACGAATTCTTCTCAAGGAATGCTGCCACCTTGACCTCCCTCGTGGATACCTACGGGTCCATCATCAAATCCCTGCAATTACAGCAGTTATCTTTGTATCCCTGCTTTGAAGAATGGACATTTCTTGAAGCCTTATCCTCGTTGAAGACCTTAGAAGCCGGATTCCTAGGATTTGGGGTACCCCCTTCCGAAAACGACCTCCCCCGCATTTCCCAACTGAAGCTGGCTCATGCCCGAACAGACCCCAGATTCGGTGAAAACTTCATGCCTATCCAACTTCTCAAGTCATTGGAAAAAATCAAGATTGGTCAAAATAAGGAATACTTAATTGCCAACATTAACGACCGTATCGGGAAGATATTAAATGAAGCTCTGAACCTCAAGTATCTCAAGTTTCCATTCAGTTCTAAGTACGGTCCCGTTCCAGGACCTGATCAAGATTTAACAAGGCCCCTTCCCCCGTTAAATTTATTTCGACCCCATGCCGTCTTGGCTACCATATTTAAATATGTATCCCAAACAATTAGTAAACGGTGCGATGTTGGTGGTGGTCATAATTTGGAGTTTTACGACTTTGCTAACTACCACGGAGAATTTGGTGAAGGAATCGCCGAAATGCATTGGACTGGATCTCCAGCATTTTTGGAATTGTGTGCCAAGTGCTGTACTCATGGCGTCAAGCTTTTGAACATTTGTCCAATTTGGTTTTTTCGGAGGGTCCATTTGCCAGAGTTTGGAAGTCCAGATTTGGGGAAATGTGTGGTGTCAATGGTTAATTTACATCCAAGTGTGTTTGCTGTAAATTTGCCAAATTTGGAGAGACTGGATATTAGGGAGACTTCAAGGTCGCATGTCAATGAGAATTGGAGGGAGGGAAGGCCCCAGTGGCCGGGATTGAAGAGGGTGGATATTGGCGTAGATTCGGTGGTGGTGAGATGCAGTGAGGATGGGGATGTTCAGAATACTGCGCTGTTGTTCAAGTTTCTTTGGAGGGATGTGAGGAGGGAGGGGATGACGGAAATAAATTTGGTGTTTGGGAGGAGATGTGATGGATGCGAGAAGCATTTGGGGGGAAGGTATGTGGCGGTGCCGAGATTGGAGGAGGTGGCGAGGAGTTGTCCGAATTTGAAAAAGTTTGGGGTTTGGAACTGGCCGGGGACTAATAATGCGTTGGTTAAGATGTGGAGGGGATTGAGGGGGAGTTTGGAGGAGGTGGTGGTGGGATATTGTGAGGGGGTGGGGAATGTGGGATTTGTGGGGGAGGATAAGGAAATGCCTGTGTTTGTGGAGATGACAAGTAAGTTAAAATATGTGGGAAAAGTGAAGTAAATTTTTTAAAATGGAAATTAGGGGAGTGGTTAAAATGTTAATTTGGGTTTTTTGCAGAGCTTAAAAAGTTAACGTTGGTGGGTCTGGATAGAATGCCGAAGATAACGGATACTCTGTTTGGGGTGGTTTTGGCGAAGATGAAGCTGAGTCAGCTTTTGTTGGATTCGGATAAGCCGGTTGAGAAGGTAGAAATTTTTATGAATTAATTGAAAACTTAAGCTTTAAAGTTAATTGTATGTCAGTATATCATGAGTTAATTGTACGATTTAATTTAATTGGGTTGGTTAACATTTGTTGGTTTTTAAAGGTAACCAAAACTGGTATCCAGGCCCTGCTTCAAGGTCCCTTTGCTGAGACTATTGAGAAGTTTCCGTTTGATTCCTGGTCAATGGCCAATGTGACATCTGAGGAGTTCCAACAAATGGAAAAGCAGTTTCGATCTTATGACATGTTGTAATGGGGTGGCTTGGTGGCTGTAACTAATTAACTGTTTTTCTGTACATTTGAAATGTCTAGTTTAATTGTCAAATTGAATTAGTTAAACTATATGACATGGTTATAATTTAGTATTAAGTATTATCTTCAATTAACTTGTTAAAACTTGTTAAAAAACTTAAGTTTGATTTTTGGGGTGACTTGAGAATATTAATTTTGCGTGTGTGCGTGGGTGGGTCGTGTTGTGTAATGGTGTATTGCATTTGCATTTTGTTAATTTTGGTGAATTACCAATAAAATTATCATTAATTTAATGAATTTACAGTAAAATTTACTAATTAACTTAAGTTATCATTTTTCTTTGCATAAAATTTTTTTTTGGTAAACTTCAATGCCACATTTTGCATTCAGTATGCCAGTTGTCAACGTAGCCGCATTGCATTGCATTCCTCTTTTTTCTGAGGTGAACTGCTTGCTGAGCTGTCTGTCAGCAATTCAGTTCATTTTTTGAACAAGCTGTGCTGCTGTTTTTATCAGAATTGTAAAAAATTTCTAAAACAAAGAAGTTAACTGCCCAATTTAAGTTGAAAGTTAATCAATAAATTATTGAATTTAACTATTGTGTGAGCGTAGTTACAAAAGTTATTTGCTATTTGAAATAGTGAAAATGCATCTGCTAGACATACCCGACGAAGTGGTAAGATATTTTTTTGAAAACTTAATTTCATTTAAGTAACCTAAATTGCATAATTAGTTAAATTACTAAATTATAATGTAATTTCTTTCCTTATTTTTGTAGTTGATTGGAAAGAAAGGCCCCTTAAAGTACCTGGATTGGAATGACCTTCTCCGCTTCCGCAAGGTCTGCAAGGATACTCAAAGGATAACCCATGCCTATCTCCAGGTGAATGCTGATCGAGCACCTGAAATTGAAATTGACGATGGAAAGGACTCGAAAACATTTGCCGCCTTCAACGAAATGGGAATCCGAACAGAAAAACTCTTCTTGAACAACACATTCGGCTATCTCTTCTACCAACTAGAGGAGGAGTCAACAGTGCGTCAGTTTTTGGAAGATTTTGGACCATTTGTGAAGCACCTGCGAGTGAAAAATCTTAGCCTTTTCCCCACCGGAAGAGAACTTGAGTTCATCCAGAGTCTCCCAAATATCAAGTCATTTGAAGCCGAAAAGTTTGTCTTTGGACGGGATCACGATACTCCTTCAAGAGCCCAAGCTTTGGCAAAGAGGGTCATGGTTCCAAAAGACTGGCACCTTTTCGCTACCGCGTTTCCCCCAATTTTCAAGAATCTGGAAAGCATTCGCATTGGTCAGGATCCAGAGGATGATACCATGAATAAGATTAAAGTTACTGCTGAGATCTTCATATTATGCCAAAAGTTGAAAAGGGCTTCACTCCCATTCACTTGGACTCCAGTACTGCCACAACCTTATGGAGATAATCGGGGGATTTTAATGGGGGAATTTAACTTTTTGGATTTGTATACCGAGCCAAGACCCAGTGACGTTTATAAGGAGCTAGGGATTTTGGAGGAGTATGACTTTGTCAACTACCACGATAACTATGGGGGATGGGATGAGTGGCGTAACCGAACTGGGATTCCAATGCTTTGGATAGCATCACTGGAATTCCTGCCATTGCTACAGAAGGCGGTCAAGACTGGATTAAAGATGTGGAACGTGAGTCCATACTGGTTTTATGCGAGGGATGCGAAGGAGCATGAAGAAAAGTTTGGAAAAACTTTGGCGTCACCGGAATTGGGATATCCGGTGAAGTCACTGATGGGTC
>JAQFXM010002558.1:0-24216 GCA_034693345.1 Entomobrya multifasciata
CAGCAATCATAATTAGAGTGAAGCAGACTACATGTACACTTGCATTTCTTGCTCCTCCCAAAATCCCTTATGGCTACCTTCTACGGAAAAAGGTAATACGACTCTTAAGTAGAAGTAGTACCTGGCATCATGATGGCATCGTGTGAATCTCTCTCTCTTTCTGCTGGTTCAACTCTTGTTTCTTACAGTTGCCCTTACTGCTCAGTGCTCACCATCACCAACCACCATACCACACACGACTATATTTCTTTTTTCATCCGTTGTTCCATGTTCCATCTATCCTAGCCTCGTGCAAAAGACACATAGCTAAAGTAATGTCTGTAACAGACTATGAGAAGACGTGAATGTAATTCATAAAAATCCGTTGTTGGTTGTGTGTGTAGAGTGAAGTAATTCCATGTGAGTTTGCACGATCGGTTTTGGCTTTTCCCGAAAAAAATAGTATAATATACATATATGCATTTTTTCTTTTAAAAGTCGTAGTGGATATAGTGCTGCTAAAAGTTATGAGCTTTTTGTACAAATACTTTCACAGGATATGGACTGTTTTGTGTATAGAAAATTCTACTGCCGTTGTTATGAAATATGGGGTTTTCTGTAAGCTTGAATGGAGATCGAGGTCGTTTGCCAGTGCTACTGGTGAATTTATAATGTATACAGACAAATATTATATACACAGAGAGTTTCAGCCAACGCTCAAACGGCCACCGCGGAAAGTGTTGGTTTGCATTTGCATAATGTATTTACTTTGTGTAAAAAACCAGAATATAGATACTATTTTGTAGATTTCAGACCATTTTTTATATTTGAAAAGCGTGAAACTATCTTTTAACTTCAATGTGAATTTTCCATCATAATAATAAAACATAAAGGTATATAGCTCAAAAAATTGCTCCGGGTATAAGGATGATATCTGTAGCAATTCGTCCACGTGTGGTGATTTGTGGGATTTTTTCAAAAGGGAAAAGGAAAAATGTTGCATAAAAATTGAACAAAAAAAACTGGTGTAACGTGACGAGGTGATGTATCTTGGTTATCTAATCGCTGTGCGGTCGACACCAATATATATGTGTACAAATAAATAAATAACAGAATATCGAGTAATGCTTGTGGGATTCCATTTTGTAGGAAGGATGGATATACGTCGTATTTACAATATGTATACTCACATGTACTAGATTTATATGGCATGATGCGCGTATCCTATCGCATAAAGTTTTTGGCAATTTGCACAGACATGTTCTGAATAAAAATGTTGACCTCTATTTAATCGTTTTGTCTGTTATTGTTGTAATGTGGCTAATCACCTTTTAATTCCTCCTAGTCTTATTTTTCTTTTCCTCCTTTCAGTCAGCCAGTCAGTCAACTATGTTCATTAATTAAAACAAAGGATTTCACTGTCTTTTTTTAATGTTTTCAAATTGAAAGAGAATCTTGGAACGATTATATACTCAATTCTTCTGAGTGAAATTTGATTAGGAATTTTTGAATAAAAAAGTCTTCTTTTTTTCTTCACTCTTCCTTTCCGTTTTGGATGATCTCAAATTTCTCTCTTTATTTTTTACACTCAAAACCAAACCTCCTTTGCAGATTACCAGATATTTTTAGCTCGTGGTGTTCATATATAAGATATAAAGATATGCTGCCCTTTTGAGAAAATGGTAAAATCAACACTGTGAGAGAGTGAAGTGAGGAAATGAAAAAAGGATCAGGAACCTCTTTTCCTTTTCTTTGAAGACAAGTCTTACAAAAACGTTGAGTGTTTGCTTGCCTGCACGAGCATAGCTAATACAAAGTAAACGAATACCAATGCTGCTTAAATACTCCTACTCCAAAAAAGTTTATGGATCAGTGAGAAAGCATATAGTCACTCAACTCAACAGAGTCTGCTATGCATGCAGTTCTACTTAATAACATGATTATTATCAGCATCTGTTCCCACCATCATCGACGCTGCACCGCTTTTCTTTCATCTTATTAGCTAGAAAAAAGAGAAGGCGAGTGAGAGTGAATGAGCAAAAAACAGAAAATAATAGAAATTACTTTACTAGCTATGCACGCAGACAGTCTTTTTTGTGGTACTACACAAAGTTATGTTTACGCTCAAAAACTTTATTGAAGAAACCGATATATAGTTGGCAAATTATGCTCTGTTTGATAATACCTTGGTATTTGGTGGTGGTATGTTGGCTTATGTATATCTTTGTTTTTTGCATAGATTTCACTGTCTTGTTCACACTTTTCATGGAAAGAAAGTCTCGTCATCATCGTCGAATCTCGTGCCAAAAGACAAAGGAAGTGAAGTTTATGTTCAAGAAAATGTCTAACTGACTGCTTGAGTCTTTCCGAAAACTTTTTCTATAGATTTTGTGTTGTAATAATGTGCTATGCACACTAGACTTCCTTCTTCACTTCTTTTTCGTTTGATTAGCCTTTTACTCCTAGAATTCTCTCGTTTTTTGCGTTTTGGAAGAGTGATGAAGATGTCGGAATTGCTGATCTTGGAAGGAGGATAGAGGAAATGACTGTTTTGTTTGACAAGACTGAAGAAATATGGCTGGGAGATATGCGTTCTCTCTAAAGAGGAAAATTGCTATGCTCTCAGGAGAGATGATGAAAAACGAGGAAAAAAATCGGTTTTATGCAATTGTACAATAGTCAAAAATTCCTCATAAAGTACTATATACCGTTTATATACATATAAAAAGCACAATGTTGGCACTACTGCACTTAAGTATTTTGGCAATTCGATTCTTCATTACAGCTTATATTACCAATGTCGCCTGGTTTCTATTACAATTTCCTGTGCTCACTTTATAACGTAACGCTATAAAATACAACGTGTGTACAATATAGACAAGCTTTTATTGCAAGAAATTATGCACATGAACGAAACATGTTACCAACTGAAAATCATTCAGAGAGAGATATTTTGCTCTTTGAAAGACAAGTAGCCAGATTTAATCCCGGTAATGTGCACAGAATAAAAAATATGGGCTAATTTATGCGATAACCTTTTAGGATAAATTTGTGTGCGGTTATAAACATAAAATGCTTGAATAAAGTTTACACATGGTTGTCGGTTGTGTATAGGTTGGCATCATCACTGCCATTATAACATTTTTATTACTCGTTTTTGATGATCTTGTTTTTCTTTAACATGAGCACGACATGCCCACAAGAAGACAACATTGTCAATCACTCGTTCTCATAGTTTATTCACTGATTATGTCGATAACTCACAAGATGATGATGACAATGAAATGGGACGACCCTTCCCCAAGTCAAATCCAAATTAAGCCACTCATTTTTAGTAACTTGTCAGTAGTGGGCTGCGCTCTTGCGCTCATATCAAGACAGAAGAGCAAACCCAAAAATATATTCATTCATTTCAGTGTTTGAACCATTTTTACTGTTTGAGTTTATTAAATTGGCCTGCAGTCTGTAGTATGTGTTATGGCACCGCAGCGGTATTATTCACTACACTTTTATAGCTGGCAATAGTACTAAATTTCTGGTAAGATTCTGTTCTTCTTAACATCTCCTTTTCTGTCGGGTAAGAATAATCACAAATTTCATCAACATTGGATGAGAACAGCGCTCACATGAACATCAAGAGACTTCTTCGGCGTACACTTTCATAGTATAGTTTTAAAACTCCCTATGCAGCAACACCAACATTCCTTTTATACTATCTTTATGATTATTATTATGATTACTATTACTACGATGTCAAAGTTATAAGCGTATTCTGCCATGTCCATGTCCATCCATTCCGTTTTATTCCGTCATCGTATCGCAGTAGAGCAAAGTGCAGCGTCTGAACTTTTTATAATGAGCTGCTACACACGTACATAGATAAATGCAAGTGCGCATTTCAATATTATCACCATTTTCATATCGGATAAATTATGAATGGTTAAATTGGATGATGAGCATTTAAGCTACTCCGCCCAGTTTCATATCCTCGTCAAGATTGAAAAAGGTGAATCACTCAAGAAACGCGCCATCACAAGATCAAGGAATTGTGACAACAGTAATTATGAGTATCTTTTAAAAAAGAGCAACGTAACCGTATGAGATTTACATAAAAAGTTATAATGTGTACCAATCAAGGTGGTGGTGATTGCAGTGTGGATTGTGTGGGTCATGCTAAACAGCAAATCCCTTTTTGTCTGGCGGAGAACAGAAATAATGTAATTTTGATCCAACCCTTCCAAAAGTATCAGTAAAACAGCAGTTGATTTCAGTTTTGGCACTTGGTAAGTTAAAATGAGTCCGCTGTTGGTGATTGTGCTAAAAAGGGAAAGCACCCACTGCATCTTCCTCCTATAAACTCTAGACAACCACACACCACGATCATGACGATGATAATCTTAATCAAAGTACACAAACATCGCCCATTCTCTTTTAACATTTTCCTTTTTAACTTGTGAACACAAGCTTTTATTTTCATATTTTTGCTACTCCTTCTTCCTACTTAACTTAATACGAGGCTGATGGAGTAATCATGAATTCTTCTTGTGTTTGTGTTGGTAGTTGGTATGCAAATCCGAAAATAGGGTTTCGATGTTCTCGTGCAAGAGGCAGTTGAATGATGATGGTAATGAGGATGATGATCATAATGACATGCCACATGAAGCAACAAACAAGGGAAAGTCCTCCTCCTTCTTGTTGTTGACGATAATGTCGCCATCAGGATCAGGTCACCCCCCACACACACATACCAAAGATGTATCTATTCATTTACTTCATCCATAAGACAATCTCCATTCTCCGAATCAACTCCTCCGATGCTCTTTTTCATCTTCCTCCACTCAAACTAACATCACATCGCATCACCACCGCTGAAAACGTTGTTACTTTTTATGATCAAGCTATGTGATGTGCATTCTTTGCTTATTATTATAATCATTACCATTATTCCCACTACCAACTGTCCGTGTGCCCACTACTACTAAATTTTATACTACTCATCTCATCTCAGTCTCTGTGTGTCCTTTAAAAAGATAGAAGTGAACGAGATTACAGCAGCTGAATATCGTTTGTGGGTGTAGACATGCACATTTGCATATCTCATTAGATGATGATAACTTGGTGTGCCGACGACGATCAAAATGGAGAAGCTTACAAGCCCAACTTGAAGAAACACTGAAGACGACGATGCGATATGATAATGATGACCAAAGATACAATATATGTGTAATAGTAGGTGCTTGAAAGTGTTTACTGCTGCTGGTGCGGTCGGTCGGCTTGCTTTTTCAGAAATGCGAGTCAGTTGAGCCCTGGTATTATTACAAACTTCTGCTTCTTGGAAGACGTAAAAAGTTTAATGTGTCATAGATTAATATGGTTTCATCTTCCCGCATCTTTGTCCATATAAGAAAAAGTGGAAAGAAGAAATAACACTTATTATTCGGTTATGATGGCTACTACTACGATCATGATCATCATCATGATGACGATGATGGCTTGAATGTGTGTGCTCGCTTTTAAAATCTCTCATGTCACATACACACTTTTGTATGCATTCCTATATTTCTAAAGTACACTTAAAAGCTTGCTTAGTTTCCTCTTATTTCTTAGTAAAAGCCGTAGATGGAATATTTTTATAATATTTATATTGTATGCCAATGGTTTTAAAGTCTTAGAACAGTGTTCTTTTACTAAGTATAGTACTCGATGTTATTGCTCTCGTTGTAGGTGGCATAATCTGCTTTTCGCTAAGTACATCATATACTATTCATCCAAAACACGAGAATATTAAGAGCTCCACATATACTATTCCCATTTGTATGCTAAACTCTTCTCCAAACTATACACATTTTTAAAAAGAAAAACGCTTTGCAAGCAAAAGTAGGTAACACATACATTTAAACAACATGACATGACTTTTTTCTTGAAAGAAGGTGGGAAGAACCGTGACCTCAAAGCATGGTTGTTGGATCGGTGCGGTAGTGGTACTTACGATACGAACAAGCATATAGTTTTTGTTCTATGAGATTATCCGTTTTCTTTTTTCTACTTGAAAAACAAACCATGCCGCAACAGCAGGAGAAAAACTTTTTTTCTCTGGCCCGTATGGCCTATAAGCTCTTGTAGTCGTCTCGTCAGTCAGCCAGTTACTCATCTCATCTCTCTTCCCTTTTCTGTCATCCTCCTTTGCAAAGGCGAACGCGAACGCGTACTCACTCACAAACAGGGATAACAAAGTTTGCCATTTCTACAGAAAAAAGTTACACATACTCTCATATTATTCATGTCACATTTTTACAACTCCGGGTAAATATATGTCTTGTTTTCCCTTCCTCCTTGTCACGCTGCGTGCCTTTGCAGTACAGCGGTGCGGTGCGGAGTGTCAGTCACAAGACACCAACTCGGTACAACACGTTACCAACCCCAGCTATTATACTTTTTTATTAGTGTATTCCCTTTAGTCAGAATGATGATAGAAATGCAATGACGAGAGAGAGAGAGTCCAAAAAAGCTAAAGCCGTTTTTTACAAGCTTATTATTTGCCATTCATGTGTGCACACAAAAGTAAGCATACAAAGACAAGAGAGCAACTTCTCCATATTTCTCTCATCTCATTACTATTACACACTTGAATCGCTGTTTGAGCAGTTTTTTTATAAAATGCTTTGTGTCGGCAGGCTCACCGCTGGGTCTTGTTTAAAAAGTACATACAACATTCATCATATAAACATGAGGTAGGAAGGGTTGTGTAATGTGTTTGTGCATTACTTACTTAGAATCACCTCCATCTCCCTCCTACTCTTCTATTACTTTTCTTACCAACTCCTGTCCTGTCGTCGCTCTCTTGCACGTGTGGGAAATGGTGAAGAGTAATTTAGCTCTCATGATTGTACCATTAAGGGGAAAAAACTGGCAACCACTTGAACACATTATATGATGATTATATCAGACTATCATCATCATCATCATTACTACCACGTCTTCTTGGCCAAAGCAGTGATCGTCATACGTAAAAGTAGAATTTGCAGGGGAGAGAGAGTCAAAACAAAGTAACAAAATGAACATAAAACTAGATTTATCTAAAGTACTTATGCAAGTCATGATCATGATGGCGTACAGGTCCGTTGTCTTTCCAACTAACTAAATGAGCCACATTAATGCTCGTATACACATAGTTGATAGTGAGGTATATGGCAGTAGATTATTTACAGCAGTGTTAGTTTTCAAAAAAACGACATAAAATGTAGAAAAGCTTGTGACTTTGTGACTAATTCTAACAAAAGTGCGGTGTGTTGATTATGATTAAAGATTGGAAAGCCTCTACTACTATTAAAATGGTTTTTATATGGTGTGTGGTGATGATGGTGGTATACATATATAGCAATCAGTAAGATGAGGTGAACACGCTCAAACACACTCACGTTTCCAAGTTTATTTCCATGAATGGCACATGTGCATATGTTATATGATGTCTACCTGTTCACACCACCACAATCACCATTTCTTATTTTTTAGAACAATGCCGCTCTCGCTCGCTCACACAAACATTTTCTTCGTCAGCATCTTATCATGATTGACAAAGTAACTAAAAGCGTCGTCCCAAGAAAGTAATATTTTGTTTTGCTGCATGCTGCGCGCGTGTCCCCCTATTTAAAGCGTAACAGTGATAGGGTTGCAGTTGTAAGTGGATTTTATGGAAAGAAGAAAATCGTGACATAATTCACAGGCCAATGAAACGAGCAACGATAATGCACGCTCCTTCTTTCCATTTCGCCTGGTCTCATTAATATTATGGCTGCTTTGTGTACCTACTTACATATTCCTCTGCTGAACCATGAACCTTGCAGCAAGCCAGTTATACACCTGAGGAGATTATGGGAATAGGTGTGCTTATGTGGTTTTTGGATGTTGGTTGTAGGTGAAGTTGCTTTTTAATGGTTCTTACATCATGTCATGTCAAGAAAAGTCATTTGGCATATTGTTTGTTGGTTTGGCTGTTATGATAAAAACGACTTTATGGTGCGTCGGTGAGTATACTTTCACACAAACGTCTGTTTCTAACCTCAAACTATGTAAAATGTAGATATTATTACCATGCACAAGTTTTTTTTTGTCTTTTTTAAACCCAGCAAGCATGCACAAATAGTTCATAAATACCCAACTTACGTACATTCAAGAAATTAAAAGCATTAAAAATTCTGGTAAACATACTAGGTATAAATGAAGGTATAAATTGAGGCAAAGTAATAAAAATGACGTAAGTCAATTAAAACGTTTCTTCGTGTACCACCAAACACGAACAGTTTATTAGTCCATCTATATCGTCATTCAACACAGTCGGCAGTCGGCATTTTCATAAAACTCTAAAAAACCACACTTAACAAAAGTATGTACGGCAGCATTTAAAAGACAAAAGTGACTTTGACAGCTGGAAAATTGTCGGTGGCACTTTAAACTTCGTCTCATGCTTCATGACTAATATTCTGTTGGATTGAAATAATAGGTGTATACATAAGTAGTAGAAAAGGTGGTAAGTTTTATTACAGTTCCGATAATATTATAAAGGCACGTTCCTCACGACCACACGATTTTATTCCAACACTTTTCTTCTCTCTCGCCCATTTCATTATACATCATTCCACACATCAACAAAATCCATATTGCACACGACATAAAAAAGCCACTACGCGTTCGTCGTACTTGTCAATAAACAATTCGTGCCGACCCAAACTCACCTTGTTTGGCTGCTGCTGAAATTGATAAAATAATAGTTACAATTATAAAGTCTAAACGATGAGAGTAGGCGTTTTATGGGATGTTCTGTCATATATACCACGCACGTACAAAAATTGTTTAGTGTGGAGCACACGCCACTTCAATTCAATGAAACAGAAGTGCAAAGAAGAGACCTTTTCTACCTTTCGAGAGAATTCTGTCACTTGTTCGCTCTATTCAATTCAAACCGATTTTATAAGAGGAACGCGTGGATAATAAATAAGTACATAAAATGCAGAAAACAATAACGTTAAAAAATTCACGTTTAAAGCGAAACACGAGGCACGAGGACATATATTCATGTTATCATGCAGTGACATAACTTTTTAATGTATTCATTCAAACTGTCGATCAATCGCGTTTTGCACTCATTCTGTTATGTTATGACGAAAGGTGGTGGCATTGGAATTGAATGCATTAAACGTGTACAAGTATACCACGCATTTCATACAAGTTTACTACACACAAAAACATTCCTCAAAAACCCAAACTTTTCGTATCATCATCATTACAAAGCAACAGGAACGAAGCAAACAAAAATGTCAGGTAGCGTGTATAAGGAAACGGCGAGGAAAAAACTTTCTTACCCTTCCTGGTGAAATAACGACTAAAACTCGTGCATGGAATAAAAAGCGAGAGCTGTTGCTGCTGTTTACGATTATATTATAACGACGATGGTGATAGTACTAATGCCAGTTAAGCTAGAAGAGAACTCAGTGTTGCTGGTACTATGTAACTTCTATGTAATATTTGGATGGTTTTCAAATAAAGTTGGAATGAGCCATATTCAATGTTTGATAGCCATAATGCAAGACACGGGCACGATATAGCACACCATGCCTAAAAGCAGTGCAGTTGTGTAGTGGCGATGGTGGAGAAATTATGAGACCATCACCATGCATGATTCAGATTTAATATATTATACTACAAAATGCTTTTTAGTATTATTGATACCATTCTGAGTCTGACTATATTGTATAATGATGGCATAGAAGTCGGCAGCCGACTCACACGAGCGAATAATTCTTCTGTTGGTGGCATTAAATTGTAAATAGAAATTGAAGGCTATTTGCCATCAACCACGCACATGTATGTATGTACACACACATCTGGCTTTGAGTGGATTACGTTGGAAAAACAGAGCGGAGCTTTTTATTGGGAAAACTGTTGTTTTGTTTAGTGTTTACCTTGATATGATATGGCAATGATGACAGGCTTTGCACGGGTTTTAATATTAGCGATTTTCATCGTCACACAAGCGGTATAAAAAGATAAATAACTTTATGCAAATATTATAAAACTCACTATTTTTCGTGTTTGTTTTACGCACGGGTTTGTCTTGTCATGCTTCACTTTAATAGCAAAGTGTGTTAAGATAATGGGAATGGGGCAATGCAAAATCTACCAGAGCAAGTGTTTAAACTATTAATGTTTTCCTTCACTCGCTTTTCCTTGCTTGCCAGTCTTCGTTTTGTAACGTCGTGCCTGGGAATTAAACAGTTCATCATAGCCAATTAAAGCGTCATATGGACCTATTAAGTAAAACCTATTTACATATTATATATGTCTTCATTTAAGATATGTATTAGATCAATTCACCTTTCAATGACATTTTAATATGTAGGTGGAAGGAAACATTGAACATATTGGTCACTGTACTAACTAGCTAGAAGTTTTAGAAAGCACGGGGTACTATGAGACATAAAGGTGGTTTATCATATTATTATTGTGACTGTAAATTATGCATGTTTTACTGAATATTACAATGAGACAACTAAAATGCTGCTGTCGCTTGAGTTGTTTTTGTGTTTTCAAAAAGCATGACATAACTGGTTATGACACAAGTTAATCGTAGTAGTTAATTTGATATTTGTCATTGCAGTAGAGCCATGTCACTTTGTTTAATACACTTCGTGTACATTTTCTCATAGTTTGGATGGCCGAATGCCAATAACAAGTATGCAGTTAATAAAATCAAAGGCTGCCTTCCTAGAAGTTGTTTTCTTGGCTGATGTGATAATGAAGTAAAAAAGACAAATGACGCTAGGTAATCATTTTTAAATTGAAAAATTTTCCGAGAGATTACGGTTGAATAACGGCATTCCGAGAATTTTAATTTTTAGCATTCACTTCTTGGCGATCGCGTGCACTATTATTGCTACGTGCATTTGTATGCTTGATACAAAATAAACGGATTGTCCATGATTTTTTTATTGTTGGGTTTTCACCCTTTCTTATGTTGCATGTGTTTTTGTTCTGTTTTTGTACACAGATGTTTTACCAGATTTCAATATTCGTGATGTTTTTTACTTGATTTGATACTTTAATTATGAATACAACAGGTGTGTTCCCGTTTGATAACACTATGCATGCATAACACAGACCATGGATAAAGTAATTCAGTCCGCCATGGATGAGGAAATTATTCTATCTACAAAAAGCATAAATAATCAACTTTCTTATTCCATTTTTCCTCCAGTTATTTCAATATATGTATTGAATGAATACGAAATTATAAATTTGCTTTTGCTCCTGTACGAATTGGATACGGTCAACAATTTGTTATGGTTTGCGGTGTGTCATGTTCAGGTGGGCAAGAAATTTCTTCAATTTCTTACAGAAAATATTTCCTTGTCCAGGTAAAATTTTGGCTCGCAGGTTTTGATATGACCCTAGAGGACCTCACATTGAATCACATACGCTTGCTGTGGTTTAAATCAAGTAATGTGTGTGTACGTGTGTTCTTTTTGTTATTCTCTTGGGGTAAATAACAAATTTCATTGACAGATGAATGCCTTTGAAATTTACATACACCTTCAACAAACTTATTATTCAACCAATGCTACTGTTTAATTTCTACGAACTTCTTATCATATATACTCACTAAATGCTTACTCCCGAAATGTACAGCTTTGTTTTAAGAAAATCGTTATCTAGTCATCAACATGCATGTGTAAGATTTGATTGTTAGCAATAACATGACTTCAGACTAGACAAGATAAATGATAATGGTGGACTATGATCTGATCACGAAGATCGCATCAAAACACAAAAACGTACAGTGCAGTGCAGTGAGTCAAGAAAGTGTTGGGAGATGATTAGTCCACGCTCAAGGGCAATCTGAGAGACTTGTATGGAGAATAGAAATGTGGATTTTATTTCCAGACTGCCATGAGCCACACATGAATGAATACATGCTTACATTTTTTGTAATTATATTAAAATCTGTATCTATCTTAAAAACACATATATGTCGATACCAGAAATCTTCAAAATTACAGATAAAAATATGAAACCACATCAGACATAAAACATCTAAGGTTGCACGAGATATTATTTTCTTTAGAAACACTTTTTAGAAGAAAAGGGAAATCATATTTTGTAAAATCACTTCAAAATATATTTCTACGATGCTCACTTCATGCATGCATACCACATTGGCTACTGCCCTTGACTTTTGAGCACCTCGGGCAGCTTCCTAGAGACGCCTTCACCTTTAATTTACCACGAAATTTTGAAGTAGTACAAGTACAGTTTTCAAATGGCTACTGTCTCCTTTACTTTTTACTCTTTATGACGTTTCTGAACATGCAAGTTACATAAAATAGTTGAGTGGAATACAAAGAAAAAGAAAGACCAGCAATGACAGCACATTACCTTGTTTTATGTTTCTAATGAATTACACTTGATATATGACGTGAGTGAATGCCAGACAAGCCAGCCACCACCGAACCGAACCACCATGCATCAACCAGCTCAACAATCGTGTTTTTTTCGCTTACACTAAGGGTGACAATCGGACCATTATTGATATGTAAAAAGAAGTTAATCAAGTAATAACGTCTTTTAAAGATAGCATCATCACGACCTCATAAATCCAATCTTTCTCAGATACACGTATATTCACAGTAAGCCAATCCTATAAGAAAAAATGCCGAAGTCAACTTTGTACTGATTTACGTTTTCCTTTTCAATGGAATTAGTTAAGAGAGAGACACAGGTGCAGATAAAGGTAGTTAGCCACATGTGTTTTCTTCTTGACATTGTTGTTTATGTGTAAAGCTAACTAAAGAAGATTCCTTTGCCATTAATACTGGCTCTCTTGCCTGGTCTTGCTGCTGCATGACATGACAGGTGATTTAGTATTCTTAGCATGCACACAAAAGGGAACAAGAAAAAGGAGAGGGTGGTAAAAATCATCTTTCTTCTTCTTTTCATATCAAAACTGACCTAACAACTTGAATATGTTGAGTTGAATTGCTTAAGTATATATTGTTAGAGATGCTGTCTTTTCTACCCTTATCATCCTTAAGCATCACACTTGCAAGTTAGTTACATTTCTTTCATTTTGTTTGAAGAGGATTATTCGACGAAATCGTTAATCTAATAATTGTAAATTTTGCCACCCTACTACATTCTCCATCGATGAGACAGTCAGCCAGTTAAAGTGAAAAGGGAGGTACAGGCGGTTCAATGATTGAAAGAATTTTGACAACAATGAAGATCATCAAGTTGATACAGTGATCTTGATTTCAATACAATGCTTTAATAATAATTTATTTTCTTAGTTCATCTAGAAAATTAAAAATGCTTTGTTTTACCTTTTGAAATGCAATTTTTCTTTTAATCCAGACAACAAAGAAACAAGATCTGGTGTTTTAAAAAAGTAATTGGAAAATTAACATAAAATTTGTAGCATTAGCATATATTATGTTCTGGTCTCTGGAATTAAAAGCAATGAATCAATTGAATTGGTGAAATAAAGATTTTGCTGATTTGAACTGGAATATGTACTTACACACCTACTTACATGCACATGTATCGTGAAAGAGCCCATCGTTTTTTCCTGTTAGTTAGTACATCCACAAATCGCAAGTGATATTGAATTGGTTTGTGTGCTCTGATACAGGATGCGGAAATGCGGATTGGATGAGAGAGCGATAAGTGTGAAAGTAAGTTCTATATATGGTGTCAGGTTTTTGTTGGGTGGAAATTGTTATAAAAGCATGTGCGTACTCAATCATGTACGAAAAGAGTGGGAGTACGTGAGACTTAAGCCAAGTGGCTAATGGTCCACTTTTGTACATTTTGCAATGCCGCAATGTCGACGATTTTGTAGGTGGTATGGTGGTGGTGGAGGAGATTGCTGTAGGTAAGATTTTTTTCTTTACTTTACTCCTCCACTTTACGACTCCACTATATGTCGTTGTTGCAGAGCGCACCGGAATTTTCCATGGGGTCTACTGGCTGGAAAATTTTATTACATGGACCATACTCGACGAGCTCATCATCAGTCAAAGAGATATAATGTGTATGAAATTTATATTTTATCCCATTTCCACCTACACATAAAGCAGAGCAAAGCACACGTCGTCGGCAACAAACTCTACGACTGCGAAAATGAGCCCACACATTCCATTTAATATTCCATCCAGAGAGTTAAGCGAGGCAATGTAAACGGCAAACCAAACTAGGCAGTGAGACCTCAGACCTGTGCTTCCACTCCTCTGTTCACTGATAGAGCTTCTATTATATGACTTATTTCTATGTTTTATGACGAGTTAAATATATAAGGCATAAGTAGCATCATCATCAAATACAGCAAGCAGTCAGTCAGTCAGTCGCAGTTTTACCAGGTCAAACCTGACGAACTCGCACGTGCAACTCTTGAGAGACTTTTTGCTTGCTTGTCTGACTAAAAGTGAAGTAGTTCGCGAGAATAGTGTACCTAGTGCGTTCTATTCTAACTCTGTTGGGGTTTTTCTTCTCATCTCTCTTTTCTCACTTTACCAGCATCTAGTATACTAACAGCTAAAAACTCTCTTTCGTCATTCTTGGACACAAGTAAAAAAAAGGGCGAGTGTTAAGGCAAAGTAGGCATACAACCAGTTTCAATCTCAAAATTCTGTCTTCTTCCGCGTGTCATTTCTGTTCTATAACATTCGCTATTTTTTTCTGTTCGTTTTGCGTTCACACTTACACTTAGACACGACACGAGGTGGAAAAGAGAAAGAAGAATGAAACTGTTCCAAATTGTCAATAGAGCTGAAATCCTAAACAACTATACTCATACAATTATTATATAGCTCATATATAAAAATATATGGCGCAAAATAACGATGTAGGCTATATACTACCAAACTGATGCTTGAATCTTTTCCCGTGTGCACCAAACGTCTTTTTGTCTTCATTCCTCGCTTCTACACTTGGAAAAGTTAGTAAATCTCTTCCTTCCTCGTCGTTGACTGCACGTGCAGCCTCAGAGCAAAAAAATACTACACGCTCGTTCGACGATCATTATCATCCTCTGGTGTACATTCATTCACATTCCTCAGATAGTATAACAATGTCTACACATCTCCAAAAGTAAAAAGGCCGATATTCCTCTGTCTGCTCTTAAGTATAAATATTTGCATTTGTTGATTATAAAGTAATGGATGTAATATGGACGTTGTATAATAATAGGCACTCAAAATGTTACTCACCACCACTCACCATCAACAGCCCAAAGGTAAAGTTTGCATTGCCTTGCACGCTCCAAACACAGTACACCTTGACTATAGATGACAGGCACATGCATGGGAAAAGTATAGAGGTTAACGTATGCATAAAGTTCAGAGGAAAATCTTACTCAAGACATAAGTGAACTAAAGTCTTATTATTTATTTACTCAAACGAAATCATGAATTACCACCGGATGTATGTAAGCGGGTTGCGTTACCTGTGTGCTTATATCTCTGAGGCAAAAAAATCACAGAAAATGCAATGCAGAGATCTAAACTGAATGTTCAACAATATTGTAAACTGTAAACATCAAAAAGCAGCTCTTTGCATTTTCCGATTTATGTATTAGTATTGAAATGCCCAAGTACATATTTCAAAAGGCTGGAGTGATATTTAAGAGGATTATGTACCAACATTTTAAAAACCTTGTCAAATAAAATACATTAGCCATTAGCAATAAGAGCAAACAGGAATAAAGAAATGAGCTGAAAATGTGCAATGACGATGATGAGAAGAGGGAGAAAAAAATGTATGAATGAATGCACGCAACATTTTGACATGTTTATATCATTTTATTACCACATATTACTACCACAATATCTCTACATCGCCTCTTCCGAATCCCTGTGGCGAGCTTATCTCTCAAGAAAGACATTTTATAGCAATGTATTGAACGATGCGATAGAAAAAAAGTAGTAGTTTGATGGTGCTGTATTGGTAGTTCTCCAAACTTGAAACTAGTTTATCTTGCTGTTTAGTATACTCACATTAAATCTTTCTGATTTTTATGAGTGGTTCATGAATTACATCATCATCATCATGGGCCTCGTGTGGTGTTGGTGTGTGGTAGTAATAATATGCAAACATTATATTTATAATCATGTTTACTCTGTTTACTTTTCAAAACTTGTTATAAGTATAATGAAAATTGTGCGATTTTCATTTCAAAGACCCTGTCCGACAAGTCTTTTGACATTCATTCAAAACCTTGAAAAAATACTGCTTTACTTATGCTATATGCTATGTGCAATGCGATAAGCGCGCCTTTAACATTGTTAATATTATTAAAATAACACACACGCTCGCTGCTGTTCACTCCTTTCCTTTTTTATTTATTGCGCTCCACTTGTCAGTTCCATTCACGTTACATGAAAAAAACGAGAGGAAAAGCCGTTTTGGTAGATTGGATCGTAGAAAAAAAATCGGCATGGTTAGCGTGATATGTCATGGTCGACTCCAATTCTGTTGTAATGTACTTCCCTGTTTTCACTCTATGCAAACTTTTCACTCTACTTTTCTGCTCTATACCTGCTTCCATTGTATCATTTTTTCTTGCACGGAAAGAGCATCACATCACTTGTTATATATTTCATCTGTTGGATACCACCACCACTACTACCAGTCATCCATGTGGTGTGATGCTCTTCTTACTCCTACTTAATCTTTATGTGGTTTCGATTAAACTAGAAACCCAGTTTGGTTGCTAGTTGTTGCGATTACGATATGATAATAGGAGAAGTCACATGGAGAGAAGAAGAAAGGAGCTTACATTGTGTTTGTTCAGTTTGATGTAAAGAATTCGAGGGTTTATAAGAACTGGATTAAAACAACTACTGAGAGAATAAGTACGACACGACGCGAAGTAGTTCTTGTGAATCTTACACCATCATCATTTCATATAGATTTTTTTTTTGCTTTTTTTCTCGCAGTTTAGTTCTTTCTTTCTTTTTTGCAAAAAAACATAGCATATAGACAAAGCACAACTATTATTGCTTGAATTTTCGGGAGAAAGTTATGTGAGCTAAGCAGCAGCCGCTTGGGAACGCATTTCCTTTCCATTTTCCCCTCTGGATAGGATCAAACTGTGTCGTATGGCTTAACTTTTTCTGGTATATACCAATATGTGGAGTGTGTGTGTTCTTGCTCCAGTTTCCGTCCATTTTCATCCAAACAGGAAAACCAGGCAGAGGTTGAAAAGAGTTGAGCCGGAGTCACAGCTGCTATTGTGAAAACCTGCGATAAAGATCATTCATTCTTTTACCATTCCCATTATATAAAATTTCGCACACGAAACGAAACCCTCTTTTTTTGTGTCCCGACCCAATGAAATAAAGTAATAGCACACACACACGCGTTTTAAGAAGATGGAATGCAATACTACCCCTTCCAAGTCTTCTAGTGAACAAATACACTCCAGTTTTAACGTAGCACTGTATACACAAGCCTCACTTTGGTGTATACTCAGCTGTGTTGAGATTGGCGTGTATTTTTCATGGAGTTAAATTGCCAGCCGTAATACGCGTTACAAAGCACATACTAAAAAGTAAAATCCTTAAGAGAAGAAAAAGAGGTTGCTAAATTTGTTGGTTGTTGTAATATTACGTAGTACACAAAGCATAACAGTGACAGTAATCTCTTTTCCTCTTAAAACCCACAGGAACCACAATACATCATGAAAAGCTTCAGCACCACATACCACCACACTACCATACCATTTTCACTGCTTTATGTTGAGCTTCCTCTTCCCCATAACCACCATCAAATCAAGTATGCAAACTCGTGTGTGTTGTCCTATTTTATATTTTCTTTGTTTATAAGCTTTCCACGAGGAAAAAGGACTAGAGAGAGAGAGAGATGAGATGAAAACAAGGCGAACAAGCAAGCAAACAACGTCATCATCAAAAAGCAGAGGAGTAAGGAAAAGGAGATGGAAAAAAATCCAGCTTCCTTTCCTGATTTCCTGTGAATTATTACGTGTGAGAAGTGGAGAAAGGAGAAATGAAGCAAGGCGAATCCAATGGAACTTGGCATTTATGTTTCTCTGCATATATTAAAACATAATATTACACAAACATAGAAATGTGACATGGGAAAGTATATGCCTATTTTGTTAGACATCATCCTGCGCATTTTTTTATAAAATGATAATATGAGTCAAAAGTATATCCGCACACTTGCTCCCACTCAATTCTCTTGTTTGTCGTTTTTATCCATGTTTATCGTAATGACAGTGTATCTGGCAGTTATAGTTTAGCAAAGCAGCATCATCATCACTATCACTATCGTCGGTTCATATGATACGGTCGTTCGTTTGTTCCTTGTGCGGTATGGTATGATGGTAGTACTGGTGTAAATGTAGAAGTGTTGTTTTTTTGGCAATGATATATATCACCCTGGATCTCTGCGAACTGCGAACAAGAAAAGTGTAAAATAGAAACTCGGAGATGTACATAAAAATTGTGGCTTGAGGATTCGGTGGTGGTGGTGTGTGGTTCTTGATATTGGGGTGTGCGTGTGCACTAATACTAGAGAAATAAACCTGACAACAGGATATAGAGAACTTGCGACTAATGTGCTCAAATAGCTCAAAAATATTATTGTTATTTCAGCAGAAATAAAATTGTTTCCATAAGTTGAATGCCGCTAAAGTGTTTACTTGTAAAAAATCAGGACTTAAAATCGGTTTGGCGCTAAAATGGGTCAACATATTGACCTGAAATTTTGCACAATGATATAGGTTTAATAGATGAGTTTATTTATGCGATAATAAAACGTGTTTTAATTTAAAAATTTAAAAATAAGTTGACCCAGGTCACGTTAGGTCAAGTTTCCCGACCTTAAAAATATGCATAATAATTGGCTTTGGTAGTTACATAGTCTTGTCAAGTTTCAATGAAATCCATTGAAGAATTCAGACGAGACCATGTTGAAGTTGTGACCTTTAAAGCCCTCTAGGGACAAAGTGGTTGGGTCAGGTCAGCTGAAACTTTGTGAAACTATGTTTTTATGATAGGGCTACCTACTCACCAAGTTTCAGCCCATACTGCAATGTTGAAATTTTTTGACCTTTGACCTAACTTTGACCTGGGTCAACCGATTTGGCTGACTAACGAACTCATCCAAGCAGGGACCCATATGTCTTGATTGGAGAAATCAGATTTTGAAAATGTTCATTAGTTTTTGAGTTATCGTGCCAACAGACGGACGGACAGACGGACAGACGGACAGACGGACAAGATGTCCTGTATAACTTGCTAAGTCGCAAGTTAATAAATAGTGATAGTATGATGCTGATGATGATGAGACGTCGTCGACGTCTGTGACCCCATCCATTTAGAAAATGAATTCACGCCAAGCCACGCGCTAAAGCTCTTGTGTTCAGTTCAGAGAAAAACAGCACAAGCATATAACAGGCGAAGCGTCATGATGTCTTGCTTCATTTGACACTAGACTAGTCAGGTTGTCTTCATGTGGTTCACTAACTGATAAACGCGCGGAGCAAACATACTATACTTACATCCTTTTGTGACGTTTCCTAGATTTCCTCTTTTTTGCCGAGCGAGTTGCCATCAAGCTTCTTTAAAAAAAAAAGCTGTGTGACTTTTTCATTAAAGGCGGCGTGTGTGTCTTGAAAGAGTGAGATGTACATTACTCGCCTGTTTCATCATCATCATATCATACGTTACGTTGCTTTTGATGCGATGAAAAAAGATGACGAGAGAATGAGGACGCTGCTGCTTTTAACTCGCAGCTCTGGTTTGGTTGGTTGGAGGAAGCATTTACTCCACAAAATTTTTGTTTGTTGTTTCTTGAGACGAGGAGGAAGAAGATGATGCGATGCGATGTAGTTAAGATATTCATGCAAACATACCAACTCAAGTGAACCGTCGTAGATTTACATTCCAACACCAGAGGAATCTCTCAACTTGTTTTCTATTTTTTAAATGCAGCGTTTTTTACTTTTAGATTTTTTTCGAAGAAAAAAAACTACATATCTTTAGCTCTTCTTTCTATTATCGTTGGGGAACAGCGTTTTTTATGATGATGATAAAACCCTTCACGAGTGAACGAAAGTGAGAACATGAAATGAATAAAAGAGCGAGTGTGAGAGAGATAATGCTTGGATTTTTATCTTATCATCTAATCACCAGAAAGTAGACGTGGATATTCTTCTTCTCCACTTTCCTTCTCTTATTTTTCGGTTTCCCTTTCAGAAGCTCATTTTTCTTTCATTTTTTTCTCAGCATTCTATTTTCCTTTGTTCATGTGTAGTACGAACATATCTTTCTCTCAAACATGATTATCATTGAGATCATTCATGATGATGACTCGACTCCCTGCATGCGCCTCTGCAGTTTACACTTTCACAGGAATAGGCTCTCACGTTGATCATGCTTCCTCATAAAATGGGAAACCAGTTTGACGTTTTATTCCTTTGAAGAGGGATGATGAAAACTGAAAGGAAAGGATTAATGTTGAATACATAATGTGGTCGTGTGGCAGTAACCATCATCAAGCAAAGAGAGTAGAGTAAATCTCGCCAAGGGATATTTTAAAGTAAAATGGAAATCAAAACACGTGCATGATGCAACATACATTGTTGTATTCATTTGTTGTAACACCTGAGATGAGATATGAAACTTGGAAAGTCCTGGAAGAATATCTTCCTTCCGATATAATAATATTATGTTGTTTATAGTGTGGTTATATGTTCCCCACTGGCCTTTCATGGATAAGCTTTACCGAATGCATGATATAAATATGACCTTTAAATCTTAAGTTTAAAAAAGTATACATATGTATTTGTATATATGAACATGGATTGCAAAGATTTAATTTAAAAGGTTCAAAAAATATGGTTTCGTTGTTAGAAGAAAATTGTATTTTTTTTGCAATGCAATGCTGAACTTTCGCCGTCACTTCTCATAGGCGTATTATTTTACTTTGCTTGTTTTTAATCGAATACAAATCACTTTTTTACGACAGCTTAATGTTTATCGCAAAACGAAATTGTAATCGTTGCCCGAATTCATAAGGCTTTCCAACAACAATACGATGAACCAATTTAGAAGTGACAACACAAGATGACTGTTTTATTGAAAAATTTAAATGTAGGAAAACTACGAAATAAACAAATACAAATACGCTCGCTGATAAAACATTGTTGCAAGCAAGCGTGTTCAATAAAAATTTCGCATGACATTATAGCAAACTTAAAGACATAATCTTAACCTGTCAGGTCAATTCCTAAGCACATCATTACTGTACATATTGACTATATTATTAGCTAATTTATGAAACCCCCATTTATGCCCAACAAACTAGTCGTATTGACCGGTTAAAAAAAACTTGTACTCTTGTTTAATTTTATATTAATAAAAATTAGAAATAATAGTATATGAATACACGTTTTAACGCACAATCGCATTATGAGATGAGACTGCGATTGGAAACGACAACGAATATAAAATAATTCTCGATTTTCCACAGTATATATAAAAGTTACTCAGAATCAATATATATAATCACAAGGTAGCATCATAATTACAAATTTTATGACTATAATTCTCCAGAATATTACAATTCTTTTTCAAATAAATCCGAAAAACTTTAGCACAGGACCAAAAACTTTTGTCGCATTTCATCAAGGACGCTGGTAGAGATCTAAAAAAAATTAGATAAAAACACAGAAATACATTTGTCAGTTCTATTTTATTTTGATGTTTGCAAGTGTAAAAGTGACGCGTTCCTTACCCGAAGAACTGGTGGATGTCGTCCCCAAAAGTCCACGCACTGCAAGGAATCCATTTTCAACAGTACAAGACGACAAGAAACATCAGTCAATTCGACAGGATCCCAAGTCCTTTTACATTTCAGCCTTAAAATCTTCAGTCCTGAAACAATGAAAAACATAATGAACATTTAATATTTATCAAACGAATTAGCAACTAATGTGTAATGAAATGGCTTCATAATTTTACTTTTAAGACAAGAGAGTGGTTTTGTTGTGAGAATGGAATCAAATTCTTGCTCCAGTGTTCGAAACATTGTTTCGGTGAAATGTTTAATTTCTTCACACTCTGCCAAAGTCAGTCCAGTAATAATATCATCAGCTTCACCCACATGCTTCGTAATTAAAATAAGCTCTTCTATATTTGGCATTGCATCGTAAACAACATTAGTGTTCCTCAAAAAAGCTGGAACTTCCAATTTTTTAATATTTGGAAATAGCCTTGCTGCATGAAGCAAACTATCTTCATCACAAAAGTCTCCAGGTAGCTTCAGCTCACTAACGGTAGCGACCGGTTGGATTCCGAATTTTAAAAATTCGTCCCATTCATTTAAAGCGTTGGAAAAGGAGAGGCGTTTCAGTACTGGGAACTGATTGACGTATGAAATGTTTGGAAACGTTACACAAATTCGACCCAACATGGATCCTTGGATCATCAAACTTTTCAATTTCTTCATACGTGGAAATTCCACCGAGAAATTAGAGCTCATCGCGTAATCCGCTATTTTCAAATCCACTAACGTTTCACTTTGGCTTTCCAAGAACATTTTTAAACTGCTTTGATCAATCATCGATCCCCAAAAGTCCAAAATCAAAACTTTGAGTTGTAGTCCCATTGTGCTCATCTGAATTAAATGTTCATCTTCAATTTGGGCAGCTATGTCTAATTTTGTAAATTTCTTACAATTGGCTTTCTCAATTGCTTTCACAAAGTGCTTAACCACCTTTCCATCCAAGCCATTATGATCAATCAAAACAAGCTTTTCCAGCGCTGTTGCCTTTTCCATAATATTTGTCATGAAATCAAAATTGACAAAGAGATCTTCTTCTCGACTGACAGTCTGAATGAAGTGGATTGTGAAAACTTCCAAAGAAGGAAATTCAAACTTTTCTGGAAGTCCTTTGCTAAAGAGATTTGTTCCCCATTCATCCCTGATTGTTAAATCAGTAATCCAAGGACTTACTAGCCGAAAGAAATTTGTCAAAATCACTTCGTGTGATGGCTCGTTTATCACAGACGTTCCTATATCCAATTTGCTGAACGGGAAATTTGTATTTGCATCACAGCATGCAATAAACTGAGTCATCTTATCGATATCATGATTCGTAATATTTGTCCAGTAATTGTCATTGTTAAAGCTAATGTGTGTACAAGTTTTCTTTATATATGGCACCGTAAGCATGTTCCAGAATGAATTGACCACTCTGCAACTTTTCAAGTCACCCAAGTTCAGATAACTAAATACATTTCTCACAACCTGCAAACCACATTAAAAATAAAATTGGGTCAAATTCCACTCATCGTTATCTTTAACATTCTTGTGTCCTAATGAAATTCATGCTGCAAAAGGTAAAACTATCCAACTTACAACATCCACCATCAGAGGATGAGTCTGGTTATCATCTTCACCTGTGTCATCATCATCAATAAAGACTTCAGGTTCAACAGGATTGTTAATACCCTCAGCTTTGTCCACTGAGGAGGATGCCATTGCAAAAACTTATTAAGTTTTCGAAAATTGTATTGATAAAAAATTGTAATCTCATTCAAAGGACAGTTTTCTAGTTGCCAGTGAATTAACGATGTTCATATTCATCCCACGTTAAAAGGTATTACTGGCTAATGAAACTGGCACAATAGTAAACTACGCAAGTTAAATGTCAATAGTTGGTAACTAAATTAGTATCGCAATTAGTAAAAACACTGTGCTTTTACTTTAAAGCTTAAAAGTCTTTAGTCTTTCAGTGCAAAATTTGCTACAGCTGAATGAATGAAGCAAACCTGCCTGTCAAGAACAAGTGAAAGGGTTTTTGTAGGGGAAAACAAAGATGTTTGAAATGCGTTGAGTTCTTTTGTGAATGAAAAGCCAAGAACTTTGTTCACAAGCAATTCGCTCCGCATTTCGCATCATCATCATTTCGTTTAAGTATGCCCTAATTAAAACATGGATGTGAAAAAATTATATACATTTAACTATTTAAATGCGCATCAAATAATTCCATTATCAATTAAATATCAAATAAAAATTAAATGCACCAAAACTGACAACTGACTGTTTCAAAACCATGCATGTTATATGGCACTATAATGTAGATTCTACGTTAGATTGTCTAAAACCAAATTGTCAAAATTTTGGTCGTAATTGTCAAAACTCGTGCGTCGCAATTGT
>JAQFXM010002559.1:0-24216 GCA_034693345.1 Entomobrya multifasciata
CTGGAAAAAAAGGCTCGGAATCGTGTTCGTGTTATATTGCTACAAAGTATTATTTCTATGGCTGTGAAGAGTCGTTAGTACTTAGTAGTACAATTTGGAACTGCTGAAGCGTTTTTTTGCTTTAAGTTATAGTTTTGATGGTTGAAGATATGCATACTAATTTTGTCTTGTTTTTTATTTTTTGAAATATAGGTAGACTATTTGACCACAATGTTTTGGACTTGGTAGAACTCGGCATTGAAAAGTACAAAGGCTTTGATGACTTTAAAACGCCAAAGTTCGCTGTTGGTTCCAAGCCATGTCTAATGTTTGCTGGTGAGCCGTTTATCACTCCGTCTTCAGAATGCTTCAGGTTGAAGAACATACTTGTGGATTTCTTTCGTGGGGAAGAAGTTACAAATATTCGTCTTGAAGGGATAGAACATGTACTCTCTTTTGTGGCAACAGATGATAAGATCCTTATGCGTGGTTATAAAATCAATTATCTAAAATCTGGAGAGAAAACACCTTACGTAGAGCTAGAAGAAATGGGCCCTTCTGTCGATTTTGTGCTGAGACGAACCAAACTTGCTCCTCAAGACATCTTCAAAACTGCCTGCAAGCAACCCAAGGAATTGAAACCCAAGAAGAAGAAGAATATTTCCAAGGACGTATTCGGTTCCACCTTGGGTCGTGTGCACATTCCAAAGCAGAATCTGCGTAATCTACCAACAAGAAATATGAAAGGTCTGAAGAAAAGTATGGCAGAACGAAAAATGGAAAGGGCTGAGAAAGCAAGACAAGGAAACGAGGATAATTCAATTCCAATGGAAGTAGCACCTTCATCAAATGAAGGCACTAGCAGCAATACTCCATCCGTTTTTGTTAGTACTTCTCGAGGAACTAAAACCGATGTAGGGGCAGTGGCTAACGCGCAAGTCGGATCCTTACAGTTACATCTTACTGGTTAAATTGCAAATCTGTTCTAATTATGAAAGGGTTTAGTTTTAGTGACAAATTAAATGTTTCAATTCATTGTAAGGAATAATATTTTTATTGTTTTAGATTATAAATATCAATCGCATTATAATCCCGAATAAATGTTATAACTCAAACAAAAACATTGATTTTACATCATTGTACATATATTCAATATTAGACATATATGAATTTCCTGAACCCGTTTACATTGAAGGTAAATATAGCATATAACTGTGTAGACTGAGGTAGCAATAATACATTTCTCATTAGACCAACTTTTTGCAATTTGCAAGGCTTACTTTTACTTTTGTAATTATAATCATACGTAAATTTTCATTTCCTGACTCTAAATTACACTAAAATTCATGACATGCGTACAGTAAAATCTAATTGTAAGTATTTTCACATTCACACAGCTTAAAAATGCTTAGTAGCTCTTTCATACTCTCTTTTAGTGACAACCTCCTCAAATCGAATGTGCTTCTCAGGTTCCAAAACTGGAAACTTTCCTGGCTCATTATAAGTATATGGGCTTTGATTTTTAGCAATGAATTGCATATTATCTTGGGATTTCTTCCACCCTTTGGATTTTCCTCCAAGCGCTGATTGTCTAGCCTTTTGTTCCGCAGTCAACTTGGAGGAGGATGATGGCTTTGAAACTGAACGCTGTATTTCCTCCACCAATTGGTCATGAAGACAAATTCCGTTATGATCATGAATATGATGCACATGATCATGATCCCTGTTGGATAGTGTAGAAGACGTTCTTCCATCTCGTTCAATGGGTATAATATAAGATGACCGCTGAGATTGACTTGGTGTAGCTTTGGAGAGATCAAAGTTGTTGGAAGATGCATATGAATACTGAGATATTTGGGAAAGAGGCCGTTGATTCAGGTCTAAAGATTTCAATGACACGGTGGAGGCCCACTTTTTCACTTGCATTGGAGTGTCCTCTGGAATTCCAAAATAACGGTTTTGGGCCCGTCGAATGCGGATGCAATCGGGACATTGTCGAGCATGAAACTGGAAATTCAGGAATACAAACAATTCTCATAATCTAAATAACATTAAGTTAAACATGAAATAAGCCAGGAAATTCGTAATTACATGTTGCTCGCAATATGGTTCGCCATTGATTTCAAAAAAGTTAACGTCTTCCAGCAAGCAATGACAGTCCTACAATAAAATGACGTTTAAATTACTGATAAAATTATAAAGTTGGTTCAAAAAGTTTTTCATTGTAGCAAATTATATAGCTTACCCGACATCTAAAGCAATCTGCATGCCAATCCCCTCCCAACGCTGCTAAACAATAATCATCGGTAATGGGAGCTCTGCATTGTTTGCAGTGCGGTGCAAATAGTCGCAAGTAGTCATCCACACAATACGCTTTTCCATCTTTCTCGTAGAATTCATTTTCACTGAGAATTTTACCACAAATGACACAACAGAAATGTTCTGGATGCCAGTGTTTTCCAAGTGCAAAGAGAGCTTTCTAAACATTTTCACAAATCATTCCGTGTTTTTATAAACATTTTTTGAAAATGTTACTTTTGTTGTTTTTGTACAGTTAGTTTCTTACCGTCTTTATCGGTTTCCGACAACCGGCACATTTGGGAGAAAATAAGCTAGAAAAGTTTGTGACAAAATTATAGATTGATTATTGCTTTCTTCACGAAGAAATGCATGCATGTAAGCAGACAAATCTCTATGCAGTTAACTAACTTGTGATAGTCATCCTCACAATATGGTAGCCCTTCCTTTTCCCAAAACTTATTCGGGTCCAACTGAATTCCACATTCTGTGCAGCAGAAATGTTCAGGATGCCAAGGCTTTCCTTGTGCTTTAACCAATCTTTTAGGCTGATACACGAAAATTAACAGAAAATAGTTTAGCATGCCATGTCACACATTACCCCAAAAGTACATACATATCACAATTGTTAGTAAAATTGCATCTCACATCTTTGATCGGCTTTTTACATCCAGCACACTTCTGACTAAATCGATTATGATAGCAATCATCGCAAAACTGTTTGTTTCCTTTCTCTAGAAAAGTATCCGGGGAAAGAATCTGCTTGCAATCTGTACAAGTAAAGCATGTTGGATGCCATGTTTTCCCCATCGCGTTAGTAGGCCTATGTATAATTGGTGTATTGCAAGCTCCACATTTCGGCATAAACAGATCATTATAGCCTGAAATTTAAATTACATTAAATTAAGGTTACCTTTTAAAATTCATCATTCATTCTGAATTTCGAATTATGTATGCTTGCGAAATCCTGTAGAACTGTGTTCTACTGAGAAAATGTGTGTACTCTCACATCACCCCATAAACTTACATGGTTCACAGTAAAGCTTGCTCTCTTTCTCTCTAAAGTTGTTTGGATTCATTACAATGTGGCATTTAGTGCACTTGAAACAAGTCGGATGCCAGGTCCTCCCTCCAAGAGCTGTCACCTTGCGTTCCTACATAATGAGCCATATCATCAAATACCACACATGCATCACATTTTTATTTCTCCCCTGATCTAATGGGCTATTGTTCTCTTTTTAAAAGTTCAAGGTAGAAATAGTTTTTATAGTAAAACAAATGCGAAATAAAGTAATTCTTTCATGCAGTTTTATATGCCAGGTATTCATAAAAATGTGAATCATCGTACATCCTTTATAGGTTTCTTGCACCCGTGACATTTGGGTGAAAAAAGGTCATGTTTGCAGTCATCGCAATAGGCTTTCCCATCTCTTTGATAAAAGTCATTAGGACTTAGCACTTTGGTACAGTGGTTGCAACGAAAGCAATCCGGATGCCAAACTTTCCCCATTGGCTGTATATAATTCTAAAGAGCCACAAAGGTTATATTTCAAGACTATGATCACCAAACAAGGTAATTTACATGACTTTTGAAAATATAATTTTCTCCGGAGTACCCCTAATATATCCTTATGACATCCGGCACATGGAGGCAGAAAAAGCATATTATGGCAAGCTTTGCAATAAGGCTGTCCACCATGTTCCGTGTAATTAGGGCTTCTCAGCTCCTTTCCACAGTGAACACAGCAAAAATGCTCTGTGATATTAAAAATTCTTTGTAAAAATTCATTTCAAAATATATTATAAAAACTGAATTATAAAAAAAATTGGCTTAGTATAAAAACGTAATACGTGGTAGTACCGGGATGCCACATTTTGTCAAGAGCTTTACACGAGTTGACCCATATTCAAGTGGTTCAGTTCAGATTTCATATAAGCAGCAGCAAGCGCGCAAGAAAACAAGATATTTTCGGATCATTTCCAATTTATCAAAAAAAATGTTGCAAAAAACAAGTGTAGTATAAAGTTACTAATAAAAATGTAAAATGTATGCATATATACCTGTCACCATCTGAAATGAGAAAGCAAAAAATAAGCCAATTAAACGAATGAAGCAATTTTTTAAAAATCTTCTTTGCCAAAAGTAATCAGGTTTATTGTTATTAATGAGTTTGGTATGTAGAAGTATGTATGTAGTATATACCGCTCCCATAATCCCGTCTCCACAAACACAGCATGGCCCCTTAATAGGCGGTGGCGTATACTTGTAATCCAAGTGATAACTTTGAAAATTCCAATCCTCATTGTCATCATTAAGTGAGAAAACCGGGACACCTTCTGAAGCATCCGTAAGCTTTGGTGATGGAATCCATCCACCCGTAACTGTCCTTGTTAAAACTGTTGGTGATTTTTGTCCAAAGTCGCCTCTCGGTGATGGCGTTGGTGTCCTCAAAACTGGCGTAATGGGACCATTATTACCTGCCAAAATGTCGCGTGAAGGAGAATGTAGAAATGACCTATCTCCTGGCACTTGAAGCGTGTCCACAACGATTTGCAGTGGTTGATGATGAGGAGCTTGAAGCAATTTGTTATTTGTTGTTGACGGTGGCGGTGGAAGTGGTGGAGGAATTGGAGATCTACTAGACTCCTTGGTTTGATGGTGATGATGATGATCAAGCTCATCATCATCATTTTGCTGAGTAAAGCGAACGGATTTCATTTGGTGCTGATTATGCGACTCTTGCTGAGACTCTGAAGTTGAATTATTGGCCTCTTGCTCTACAGTTGTAGTCCCATTCGAGGGATTTATTGACTGTTTTGATGGCCTATTTTGTGGAATTGTAGAAGATGCTTCTGCGGATTGCTTCTCAATATCTGCCAAGATTTCTCCTAAAAATAAAACGGAACTTGTATCATGTATCATGTATTGCATAATAAAGTGGGATAGACAGACAGACTCACTATCAATTTTACGATTAAATTATATGCAAGTTGTGAGAATGCCAACATTTGACTGAGATTATAAATTTTCCGTCTATAAAATGATCACAGCACAGCAGTAATAAAATTAGGTTTTATCGAGTTACAAGATCACACAAAATTAAACAAGATTTACACTTTACAAGAAGCAACAAACAGTTTTATTACTTTTACAAGCAAATTTGGAAGTTTGGATAGAAAAACAGGTGAAGTAATAACGAGTCTCAAGTTGCCCCGAAAATCTTACCATTTAAAATGAACTCATGCGTTTTATCTTTTTAATTAATTGACTTACCCAATACATCGATGACATCCATTTTTAGAACTGTGTTACAAATGTTCCAAGTTCAATGTTAAAGAATTAAAATGTTAAAAATAACTTCAAACACTAAAAATCTATTTAGCACTTCAAACAGGTGAGATGAGTTTTACTAAAAAGTTATCTCCAACTCAAATGTTAAATTTTCATATTGAATCACAAAGCAGACAATAGTGCAAACGAGCTTTTGATGATTATCATAGAATATTAAATAGTATTAAAGTTAATTTTTGAGTTTTATACATTTATTTTTGTGTTTTTGTCCAATCACGGCCTCAACTCAAACTGACAAAGTTATTCTTTTTCTGTCAAGAGTGAAATTATAAATTGAAGCACTAAACGTCACGCCAAGTCACGCACACTGAATGATTATAATATAATAATAAAATGAATGATATCTAAATTTGTAGCAATAAATTTATAAAAGGAGATAATGCGTCATTCACGTCACTGCACAGCCAACATCAAGTGTATTTTCAGTTTATGCTGACTACTACTGACTGACTTCACTTGACTGCATAAAAATTAGACAATGTTGCCGTTGCCGTAAAACCTGCGAAAAGAGGATGCTATTTCCTCAAGACCGTTTTCAAGGCCACCGTTTTTCTCTTTTAACAAGTGTAACAAGACAAGCACATGGTACAAAAGTATATCACTGCTTGTCTACCGGGATAAAAAATTCTATTAACCCCTTTTTGGCACTAGAGCAATCAAACTAATATATGAGTCTTTTTTATAGGTGTATTCCGTGCACCACAAAATATGCGTATTGGTTTTTATAAGATTTTAACTTGACAAAACATATATCACAATGTTTCTACCCACATGTAAAGCCAAAATGTTGGTGCCACCACGTACAATGAAAATACAAGTGCAAGGAGAAAATTATCTGCTATAGAAAATCCGCATGTTTTCAGAGAGCAAAGTCAAGTCAGTTAGGTAGACAAAGACAATAGCACAATGTGCCCAGAATTGACCAAACTTTTACCTTCAGTGCATGCATGTAATAATACAGCTTGCTCGTCTTCTCATTTTCTCCACCTTCGCAGAAATATAACTCACAATCAATAGCACACACAAGCAATTAGGAAAGCTTTCAATTTACGAATCACACGACAGATATGTATTGCATGTAGCTCAACAGTAGTTGATTTATGCTTACTTTGTTTTTCTGGCGTTTCTTCTTGAACAACAACAAAATTATATAAAAAGACCGACCACGAACGACAAACAAGTAACAAACTTCACTTTAAATGGTAAATTCGTGGATGTGGATGTAGCCTGTGGATAGATGGTGGAGATGAATTAAAAATAATAAAAATCAAGTCAAAGGAAAGAATTTAATTTGTAAATATTTGTAGTAGTTGTATATGAGACACTTACCATAGCCATAAATCTAAAGGAAAGGAATAACAAAAAAATATATTGCGAAAATAAGAAAGCTTGCTAATAATGCACTTGCAAGATAATAGTTATAGTAGAAGCGCAACTAGAGGAAAATTCAATTTTCTTAAAAGCGTCGTCCTTCACAAATTCACAATTTCGTTGAAAAGCGTGTTCGTTATCATCGCCTCTGCGGTGGAAATGGAAAAACAAGCAGCGTAGCTTGAAACGAAACACACACGCAGCCACTTGCACACTTATAGATCTCAATGCAAAAAAATGACGATGTACTGCTAGAAACTTAAAGATGATTGTGAAAAGTATATCATTATTGCTATCATAGAACTCAGAGGCGCAGCGTTCTCATGTTCACTGATTATGAGCTTTTTTGGATAAAGTGATTCTATTTCGTATAAAGATTCAGTCAGTCAGTAGGTCACATCACATCGCGCTGCATGCCTAAACGTCTGTAGGTAGACATGCTTATATTATATTGTAACAGGCTTTTAGTGTATCCATATCTTGGTCTGGTCCACTTACACTTCTCTTCCCCAGTGCCAGTGTTTGCTTTTCCATTGGAATAAGTGATTTTTGTGGAGATCAAGTATGCAAGACACACTGGGAGTTGCTTTTTCCGTACATTGAAAGAAAAATATTGGTTTATCTGGCTCTCATCCCGACAAGCACATGCCATGCCATGCCACACCACTCCACAACTCCACCATACAACCACAAGAAGATTGAATTTTTTTACTGGTCTTGTCATACAAAATTGCAACTGTATAATGTTCAATGCTACATATCACAAATCACAAAATCCTTTCATAGTCTCGTACAGTTTCCCATTTCACTAATGAAATAAAAAAGACTGGTTATATTTCATTAGTAGATGTCTCTTGTCTCTTTTATGATGAATTTTTCATGTTGATGTAGTACCTTGATGATAAGATATTATGAAGTTTACATGTAAAGGGAACAACGTTATTTGAGTAGTGTATTAAAGTTGTAGGTGGATTCCTTTTGCCAAGGAATATATTTTTCGCAAACTAAATTCCACACACAAGTAAAGTGATACATACATTTGGAGGGGTGGAGGTGGAGTAAGAGACACGATTACCATTACAAAAAAATGATTTGGTTAATGTTCAATGCTTTTTTATGTTCGGAAATACGAAATGATGATGATTATGAGTAGTATGGATATGAAAAGAAAGATTTTATCGACCGGAGAAAAAGCGTCATTTTTTAACTGATGGATCGAGGTCACCAACGACTAAAAAGATGAGAAGAGAAGTCATTTCCTCTGTTGTTATCAAGGTAGAGGTGGTAAGTAGTCTGGTTAGTTGCCTTGAGAGTCGAACGTCTCCTCCGCTCCGGTAAGAGGTGTGCCATTAGCTGCTTATACTTAATGTTCGGAGATAAAAGCGGAGTTAATGGATCGGAAAAAGTAAGCTTTTAATGAAGCTCATGTTACTTTCATCCTTTCAAGCATTATTCGCTCATTATGCCGTTAAATGACTCCTGTCGTCGGTTGATGTAATTTGGCGAGAGGAGATATGTAGAAGATAGTACGGCGGTGAAAACCTGGCTTGTTTTTAATGTTGGATGAAAACAACCGAAAACCTTCTACTCTAACTAACGATAAAATTAAAACTTTTTCCAATACATATTTTGCTATCTCTCTATCCTGTGGTATTAATCTGAAGTTTTTCTACAAGTATGCAATATGCACTGATTAAAAAGGGTTTAAAATAGAGTGACATGAAAAAAACTTTTTTTATTACATGTTACGCTTCGTTGGACAGGTGTTCCTACTCGACATTTAAAACACGTGTGCTATTGATTTTTAAAAATATTTTATATTCAGCCCTGTCCTTGTCATTATTTCAAATGTACACACGCTGAATTTTGAATTATGCAGATGCGCACAAATAGTAAAATGTTCGGAAGAAATATCACAGCACGTTAGAAAATACTACAGCGATGTTGGATATAAATTACATGAAAACTTGGGACACGCCGAACTGACGTGTATGGAAAATGCATATTATCTTGACTAGGTTATGTGTAGGTGAGTTCCACATTCGGACCGGAGTTCCACTTGCCACTTACAATTTTAGTAATGATTTATTTGTAATGTTCGCTGCATCTTGAAATTCTCAAAGTAAAAAAACAAAAATGATTGGCATAACTATTCATTTGAAAACTAGTTCAAAAATGTGCACATTCATCCATCATATTCATTTTTGTACATGCAAGTGTGGTAGTGGTAGTGGTTTAGACGCCAAACGACACCCCATTTAAAACATGTCATTTTAAATATGCTAATCCTGACCTACGCATGGTTGTGATTTGTGGTGCGGTGCCTCTTCTTATACGCCGTGCTTCTTTGATATCCAGTAAGGTTGTCAAGGAATATTCCAAGAGTTGGACCTAGATTATCTCATAAATGATGCCGGCTTGAAAATGCTTTTAAAATTTATTTTGCAGATATTCATCCCAGTTTCCTGTCAGTTTGATATTATTCCATATTTTCCAATTTGACACTTTCATTACTTCCGCATTCATTCATTACTTCGGCCCAAGAAATTCGTATTTTTCGATCAAACTGACGCAAATTCGATTCTGATTCCTTTTGGAAGCTTGTAATTTTCACACTTATTTATTCATAAGGTTCATTTCTATATCAGTATATCAAAATGGAGTGCGCATGCCTTCCAAATAATGGCCCTCGGAGCACCCCCGAGCCACACATGATACCCGGGTATATGGGCTACATTCCCCAGTACAAATACAAGTTTGGGACGACTTATGGCCAACAGACCAATCGGTTATTCCTTGACCCCTGCGTCAATATGAGTCCTCGAGCAGTACTGACGGATGTTTGTCCAGAAGACTGTTCTGCAGTAAGTGGAAATAAATGCTCATTAAAAGATCATTAAAATTTAATAAGAATCAAACTTCATAATATTTTTTTCATCACAATGGCATCTTCTCCTTGACTTTAGGGAGGATTCCTACAAGCTGCTACAGGTCTACGCTTTGGACAGTGTGGCTGCAGTGATCCTTACAAATGCAACTTGGATGATCCATCGTTTATGCGTGGTACAAATCGGGGCCAAACAACTCAGACTCCCAAGTTTCAAACAATTATGAATCATTGTTATGCTCCTTTCTGCAATCGTTTCTGTACCAAAACATTTGAGCAAGACCAGTGGAGGGACAGACTATTCATTCGGGTATGAAGAATATGTATGATATAAAAAATATTTTTTCCGGAGCGCACAGAAATATTCACTGATGTATTTACGTACATTTTGCCTCTTCAACAGGAAAAACAAGCCATGGATGGTTGGCGTTACTGCTACAAATCCAAGCCATGGGAGCGCCCAAGCAGGACACGACCTTGGGACGGTGACCATGCTGAATTCAGGAAAACTCAAACCACGTTGCAAGCTCCAATTCTGAAGGACGACATAGACATCTTTCTCCGAGGCTACGATGGAGTTTGTGGTACAATTAGTCCTTCTTGTGAACAATGCATTTAGTTTCAAAGATTGTTTAATGCAAATATTTATGGTGTTTCTGAAAGACACTTGAATGTTCTTGAAATGAGCACAATGCCATGTTAAACCCCAAATAAATCAAATTTTCAAAAATACGTTTAAAGCTTGCTCTTGCTTCAACTGCTTCATTAACTTTAAGTATACTTTAATTTGTAAAAATGTAAGACGCCGTAGGCTCCTAGTTGAATTTTGTAATAAATGTGTTGACAAAATTCTGAAGCTATCGTTAAAATGGGGTAAGTTGATACAGACAATTTTTTAAGCAAACTATGTCAAGAACCTATGGCGTCTTACATTTTATAAGTAATTAAACTGATATTATTTTTCTTGACAAATTAAAATATTGACAGGTCCTCAAGTTGGTTCAGAGGGAAGGTATAGGGCAGCAGTGCAACAGGAAAGAAGAGGTGGAGGTTTTGCATCCAGCGGTGGTGGTGGTGATGATGGATCTGGATTTGTTGACAGACAGACTTCACAGAAAATCCGAAGAGCTGGGAATGGATGTCCGCCTTGTGAGTTGTATCAGAGACATATGAAAGGTCAAGAGAAAGCAGCTAAAGATGCCGGACTTGCAGGAATTGTGAAACATCCTATTTTTCCCTACACGCAAGGCAATCCAATTAGGGACTGCTTTTGCGAGTAAGCTATATAAATTGACTGGAATTATTTCGCAAAGTTTTTATGCAAAATGTAGAAATAACATTCGTACATTTATTCTGACAGGGACATCGAGGTTTTAAAGACATTGAATAAAGAACAAATGTTAAGAGCTCCAGAGAGAGCAACGGATGGGGTAATTGAAGGTGAATAGCTTGATGTTTTAATTCAGTTTCCTACCTCTTTTATTTTTATGAGATGCCAGAGTTTTAATATCTTATTTTTATTTTCCCCAGAATTGGGAGAACTTCCCATTCTAACTCTCCATAAAATCCAACAGAAAATGGAGGACAGGTCAGGAAGATTCTACCCTCCAGAGAGGGGTATGGCGAGAGTGTGTAATCCTGTGGGAGGCTCTTATATGACAGCTCGACCTTTTAGATGCAACACAATTTATCGTTATTGTGAACCTGTACACATATCTTTCGATGGTAAAACTAATTTAAAACTAGATATTTCATACTTTTTACTGTGGTATGTATCCGTAAATAAATACATGCTAAATTTTATGTTCGTATCTTAAAAGGTCACGTTCCAGGGGAGCAATTCATTGTAGGAGAGCATAGAGGGAAGGCAACTAGAAATGCTACCAAGTATATGACTTATAGAGTGTGAAAACTTCTTGCTTCTGCAGATGCCAAAATTTCCAAGTGTAAAAAAACAAACGAATCAACTCTAAAAAGCACAAAATTCTTGTGAAATAAAACAACGAAATTTTTAAACCTAATCTAATCTGTGTTGAAAAAGAAAGATTTTATAATTATTTCAGTTTTGCGTAGAAAATTCATCGAAATTGTTCGATTCCATATTACATACATTCATATTCATCTGTCAATAAAAATCATTCAAAAAAATTCATTTGAAACTGAATTAGTTTCATAAATTCATGATTATCAAATTATCATAATTTATCCGGCGACTTGCTATCAGAGACAAAGCACTAAAACTCTCCACTCCATACGGCATACTGCATACAAGAATGCATGAAAAACAAACAGCTGCTGTGTGAACACATGCTCAGCGCCAAGTCAAGTGTGAAGTGTATTTACAAACAAAACATGCATCACATAACATCGAATCAAGCACAAAATCGACTAGTCTATCATCTTTGATTTTGATGGATAGTTAAAAAATTACATTAACTTAACCTTCGAAAATCGTTTGATGTTTTCAGTGACAGTACTTTTAAAGTTGTGAAATAGGTCGGATTATTTATTGGTGTTATCTTACTTCGTTTTACTTTGTGTTACTTTACTGAAGCTTTTAAGTTTCGGAAATAAAATGGATGAAGCAGACGGCTTTGGTCCCAATTTAAATGATGGTGTGATTGTGAAAACTATTCCAGTAATTCGGGATTTGTCATTAAATCCTTCCTGTGATCACGGTAAGGTTTAATGTCTTTCTTGGTTATATGTTGTTTTCATAAGTGTCACTAATGCATGAATAGTATAACACATACATGTCACTGTCAGTAGTTTTCTATAATGCGTTTGGTTAATTTTTAAAGGACCAGCGATTCTTTTTGAAAGAAATGGTACGAGATACTTCACCTGCTCAGCGTACAGATCTAGGAAACTTTGTCCGTTTCACATGCCGGAAGAAAAGTGGGAACAATTGGCGAAAAATTCCAAGTACGCCAATGACACAATGGGTCGAAAACTAGAACAACAATTTATTCAGAGAGAAAGTGGAAGTGGGGTATCTAAAAAGATTAAAATGGATGAAAAGGTGATGATTACATGTATGTCAGCAGAATCTGCTTTCTTATTGAAATTAAACATGAAACATGTTATTGAATTTAAGTGATTGGTTTTGACTTATGAAATGATGTATGACGTTTGCAACTTGTAGATATCTCATCCATTATCTTTACCCAATCAACAAGACAAAGGAGAAGCTCAGTATCATTTTAATGATACTACTGTGGAGTTTTTTATAAATCAGTTTAAGGACTTGGAAATAGATAGCATTCTTTGTGTTGGAACGCCAAGCCTTCATCAATACATATCTGAAAGGAAGCTTGGTTTCAAATCATTTTTGCTGGATATAGATCAACGTTTTGTAAGTTAACTTTTCTGATCGTTCTCTTGAACCTAGAATAATATTTGGATGTCTAATTTTTGAATGGCTCTTTCTTGATATCCCAGGTTAAGTTATACAAGAAGGGATTCACTTTATACAACATGTGTAACCATCATTTCTTTCAAGACAATTCCAGCTACTTGGAATTTCTAAAAGCTTCTCGGAAATTAGCTATTATTTTGGACCCACCTTTTGGTGTAAAAGTAGAATTGATCTGGCATGGTTGCATTCAAGGCGTTCAGAAGGATCTGACGCAGGTTCAAAATCTCAAGAATCCTGAAAACAAGGATTTAAGCTTTGATGGTAAAGTATAAAAGCTCATTGATTTTCCCTTTACTTTTATTTAATCATGCTATGAATATTTACTTACATATGCATATCTATGTATATATTTCTTCTGATTTTCAGTGATGTGGATATTCCCTTACTTCATGGAAGGCCACATTCTCAAATGTTCTGATTCCAAGCTAGCCATGAGTGATTTTCATGTTGAATATAGAAATCATGCTAAATATAAGTCCAAGGGTACGCACGCACATACTATCCTACAGCTTATTTAAGTTTCTTATGTAGTACTTGTGCGTGAAAAATCATGCTAAATTATAATGCACATTCATAACATGCAATTTCGTTTCCAATCTGCACAGGTTCATCAAGTAAGTCATCCCCGATCAGGATTTTTACGACTATTCCGTTATCAAAAATATCCCTTCCTTCAAAGGATTATCGATACTGTGAACCGTGCACAAAATGGGTAGACAACCGTAATATGCATTGTGACCTTTGCGAAATATGCACAACTAAAGTAAGTCAATTAGCTTACTAAACAAAATGTGAAATACATACTTGGAATCGACATGAGGAAAATAATATGCGTATGTACATTTTTGTATGTATTGATTCTTTCGTAGGATGGAGGTGGCACATACATCCATTGCAAAAAGTGTAAAAGATGTGTCAAACCAACTTGGACTCATTGTTTCAAGTGTAAAGCTTGTCATTTAACCAATTCCGATTGCAAGAAAACGGCTCAAAATACAATTTCAAGAAAAGTTAACACAGAATATATTCCTTCAAACTCAAAACGAAGTAATGTACATGTGCATTTCGGAAATAGTAACCACAAGAAGAGAAATAAAAAATACTAATGAAATGAACATTGCATTGCAGTGTAAAAGATATTCTGAGACTCAGACTGGAAATCCCAGTTTGTCTTTCATTTTTTGCTACATAAACACTTGAAAACCACTTTCATGAATCTATTGTTGACTGGACCAACCTGTTATGCATAACGCTGGCATCTTGCATCCATTATTGTTTCCAGTCACATGCTTTTAGCCAGATGTTATGAGAATTATCCCATCAGTGCATTTTATTGTTTTATACCGAAAGTCTCTCATTTTCTAAGGCACGAATTTATTTGAACTCCTGTTGAATTAACCCTCTTCAGCCAATTAATCATGGTAAGATCAGACTTAATACTTTAATCGTCTTTCTTTATGTAAACTCTGTATACCATGTGCATTGGCCAATTAGTTACTTGACGTGACTAATAATTTCTTTTGCAGACCTCGTCAAAAGTTGTAATAGACACAGATGCTGGAGCGGATGATGCTGTTGCGCTATTCCTTGCCTTGGCTGCTCATAAAGATCAAAGTAAGAACTTTGAAATCTTGGGAATAACTACTGTTTCAGGAAACACTGGAGTGGATTTTGTTTGTAGAAATGTAGGCATTGTTTTGGAGTATACAGGAATTGAGGTTAGATGTACAGTTTGCAAAATGCTTGCACCTTATCCATACTATGCAGTTTGATTTGATTTCCAACATATGCATAGAAGCCATTTAAATTCTAAATGAAACAAAATAAAATTAGATTCCAGTATATCGTGGCGCAGCCAACCCATTGGTTCAACCATTTCACAGCGATGGCCCTCCGTTTCATGGTGAAGATGGATTTGGTGACATCAATCTAGATGATATCTCTATGAAAGATAATACAAAATGCTTGAAAGCTGAATTTGCAGCTTTGGCTCTGGTACGATTAGCTCGCCAGCATAAAGGTAGATTGGCTGAATTGTCTCAAGTGCATGCATACATTTCTAATATGAGCTGAATCGATATGAAGTGTATTTCAAATTTTCTTCAGGGGAACTAACAGTGATTACATTAGGACCACTCACAAACTTGGCCATTGCCATTAACATTGATCCAGACTTTGCTTCAAATGTTAAAGACATTTACATTATGGGTGGAAACATTCATGGTAAGCGATTGCGGGGCCGGGCAAATCAAATTTTACTTTCGTTAATTTAGCTTCTTTACAAAGATTATGATTTAAACTTATTTAGCTATTGGAAATGTCCGTCCATGTGCCGAATTCAATTTCTTCTTTGACCCTGAAGCAGTTTTCGTGGTCCTTGCAGCGCCTTGGAGGAATAAAATGACTGTGATCCCGTGGGAAACTTGCAGGTTTGCTACATCTTCTCTGGTACAAAATTTCGATTGCTAACTTTAAGTATTGCATTTTCCCAAAACAGCTTTCAAAAGCTTGTTTTAATTATAAATTAGGAATGGAGGAAGAATACATTGGGCACCATTAAAAGCAAGCAGATTACTTTACTTAACTTGATTGAGAAAACATATTTGACGAGTGTTGAAAACCGATATGACACCTGGGTCTGTGCAGATGCGCTTTGTGTGGCTGCTTTACTAAACCACAACGTAAGTTGAAACAAAGATTTCAATTTTGAGATACTCATAGCTCAGGAGAGTGTATGCTTATCGACAGGATTCCAGGATCAGTTTATATGCATGATAATACAAGTCCCAGCCATGTATAGTCATTTACTTTTAGCATTTCATTATTTTTCATAGATTGTAACCAAAAAGAGCAGTAAATATTGTACTTTGGAACTATCAGGCTGCCATACCAGAGGTCAAATGGTCGTGGACCATGCTGAACGATCGGGGATGAAACATAACGCAGACATTATAGAAAATGTCAACGTGTCTATTTTGGAAGAAATGCTCATCGCAACATTTGATCCATCTACGTTCCCACAATGAAAATTATAACTTATAACTAAATCCAAGATTGTAAAAAATCTACTTTGCCTTTTTACTACCAAGCTTTACATACAAAAGTAAAAATATTCTAATGGATAAATTAAAATTACTGATCGGAACATTTTAATATTACGAAAACTGTGCCAGCTGCCAGTCATCTCAGTACCGGGCACTTTTGCAATCAATAAATGGCTTTCATTTCCTTTTTTACCTTCAGCCTACTAGTGTAGCAAGAGGAAGGGCAGGTATTCATTGATTGCATTGTTGCAAGTTGCAAAACATTGCAAATTGCAAATCGCAATGCAATATGCAATTGAAATTCAATGATGAATGCACATCCATCGTTGTTCGAAACTTACGATGCAGGTTGTTTAGACTTGTGGAAACACATACAGAAAATTTTGGCCTTCACTCACCGCGGCTCAGTGGTCTAGGGGTATGATTTTCGCTTAGGGTCTGCCAAGTTCAGTCTATATTGCGAGAGGTCCCGGGTTCAAATCCCGGCTGAGCCCTTCATTTTTTGGACCACTTACTTCCGGTTTTTCTTGTTTTTAAATTTCTTTTCCCTTCGTGAAATAACTATGAAATCATAATGAAGATTGACATTGACATGCTAGAAAAATCGTCCTTTCTTTACATTTCAATTTTGGCAACGATTTTTTAATTGCGTGAGTAAAATTAATCTATAAAAATGGTCATCTTTGTCCAGTAGTTGTTCCGTCATTTTGGTAATTTGGTGATTGTCACGATGCATGTCTGAATGATTATAAATCTTCCGTACAATGACCAGTAGCTTGGAATGGACAGAATGCTGTTTTGTAGATCAAGTTGCCAAAATAAATACTGCTGGTTTTCGTCAAACACAAATAAATGTCAACCAGAATAATAATACTCAGCAAGATAATCAATATTCAACTGATGAAGTCGAGCGCGCTGTGTCTGAATTATTTCAGTTTAAGATTAACTAATGCAGACAGAAGTCGTCGCGTCAAGTTAAATGAAAATATTTACATATTTAAGGGCCCTACTGAACGGCATGAATACATTTTTATTACCACGCTATAGTTGGTATTGCAACTATTGCAAGTCTATATCCTATTGTGCACGGAAGTCACATTTCGCTTCTACCTGCAGATAAGAATGCATGAAACTATAAAGGAGTTAATGATGTCTTCACAAATAATAGTATATGACATGTTGACAACTTGTTAATTTATTTTCAACCTTTCATAAAATATTTTTCTGAATTTATAGCCTACCATGCTGCCCTCCCAAATCGCCAAATTAACAGTTTATAAAAAGAATGCAATCTTCGCCAAAAAGAATGTGGCAAATGCAAATATAACTATGTTCACAAATAAAATTGATATAAAAAGGATGGATAAGATAACGGATTTGTTCAACTAGTAGGGAAACATCATTATTATAATTAAAATATTCCCATTCTCGTCAATTTTGTTGGCTTAATTCGCATTTTCACATGAACGTAAAACGTAGTGACTAGCACAAAAAGTGTTTCCATCTTTTCTGTCGTAAATTCCAAATTCAGGAGTTTTGTAGGTATTCATATGCAAATTCATGTCAGTTTTACAAAGTACCATTTAAGATGCTGGCTGCGCTTAATTTTATATTTTATGATGACCGTTACCGCTAAACAATGGGTTAATTTATTATCTTATTTAGTTATCAATTATCAACTAAACAAATTGTTGCGACAAGATGAAAAGATATGCTGAGATTTATTACGATTCTCGCTGTTGGTGCAATGCAGATAAGCTAAGCTATTTTGATTAACGCTAAATTCTCAGTTAATTTTTAAGCTAACAAATAGTATTTTTTTTACTTTGAATTGAATTGTTTATTTGTATTTTTTGTATTGTGCCATAGGGTGTAGGACTCAGGCACTTCACGTTCACAGAGATAGAATTCTTTAGCATAGGCGACAAATTGCAATCCAACGATCGGAAGTAGTAATCTGATAACTATACTTTTCCTCTTTTAGCTTCTGTCTAACCGCCTTTCAATTAAATCTTGACAACCCAACCCCAGGCATCTTGAATGTAATCAGTAAATATTTACGGAGTTGTGCATTTTGCACTTTTGTTCTTGTAGTGGTTTTTTACATACTAGAAAAACAGACATTGTGAAAAACTGTACAACCTGTAATTACATAGTAATTGCTCTTTAATTTCAGCATACAATATAATGTCTCAATCAATAAATCACATTATGCCAATGTATCTACTTTTAATCCGTAAAGAAACTGGATAAATAAATGTTTTTCCGACAATGCTCATAAATGGGCATAAATGTACTCATACAAAAATGTGCACAAAACAAAGCGACTAAAAACAAATTTTGCAGAACAAGACATTGTTTTAACGGAATCTTCACCTTTTGCTGTCATAATTTAAAAACGATATACTAAAAAATATGTTGATATGCAAGGCACGTCATTTTCGCGAACTAGAATTTCTTTGATTCGTGACGAGCTCGATTGAATTGTTTCCCTATTTAACATTGATATTTTTTTAATTAGGTAGGTAAGTAGATGCTGGTCAAACGTTTACTTCCACAATTACTTAAACAATGTGTTGAGATGAGCTAATCAAATATGCAAATTATACTGTGGTCACCATTTACCAAAATACGTATTATACAGACAATAAAGATGTAAACTGAACATCAACGAATGTCATAGTCATGACATGAAAATGGCACGAAGTATGTACAATTGTTCGGGAATCGTAGATGGGGTGAAGTGAGGAAATAAAAAAATGCACACTTTTTGTGATTATAATTATAATCTGATAAGTCACGGTAGAAATGTCATTCATAAATTATTTTTTTTAAATCAAGTAGCAGCAGTAGGTATTTACACAAGTTGTTTTACACAAATCTCAAATCAAGTTATTATTTTGGAAACGTTTTGTTTACATATTTACATTCAATTCAAACAAAGCTACTTATTTTTAAGCTAGGCAAGGCAGGCATGAATTGGGCAGGTTGATTCCGATTATTGTAGAATTTATGAAAAGTTCTAGAGCTGCAATACGAAATACTATTCATCAGTTGATTTTATATTCATTAATCGATCTTTGTATTTTAACTGGCTTGGTATATCAAAAAGCAAACAAAGAAGCATTTCAGGGAGTGCTACTAGTCATGTTTCCCACACCCCGACCATACTCAAAAAAGTAACAAACAAAAAAACAACATTAACATGTACAAAATAGAGAATTACAAAGACATGATTAATGACAAATTGTGATTTTCTCCTTGTGAATTTTAGTGTTTATTGGACAAATATCAAGTAACAAAAATATAGTTTTTTAAGTTTACAATACAATGCAAGGCAAATTTCATTCGTTTATAAATTATTTATGTCCCCAACAGCAGAACCAATTTACAATTTCAATATGTTCTAATACATGTACATCGCCATTTAGCATACTAGTAGCACAACTTATCATTACGTCACGGGGAGTGCTTAAATAACAACTGGCTAAGCCCGACGCATAATAATACTGAAAAATGGCTTCGGGAAGTAGGAAAATTTTGGCTTTGCCAAATATTTGAAAAACACAATAAACTTGATTATAGTTCAGTCCAGATCTAAAAGTCAAATGCCTCATTTTTGTAAACTTTTGAACTAGTAATGAATTAAATTGGTTGAATGATATGCAATGCAGCACGTTCTCGCTATTTCGGTGTTTAAAAAATGACTAAAAGTTCGGTTTGCAATCGCAAGTATTGCTGCCTACATTTCTATTTATTTACACACCAAGTTAAAATCTTAATTAGCGTTTTCTTCTGCGTGCCGCTTACACACTTCCGCTGCTTCCACTTGAGATAATCCATGCACTTTCATATGAACAATCATGATATCCCTACGATTAAAGCCTTTCGAACAAATTACACAAATATACGGCCTTTCTCCAGTATGCGTTCTGAGATGACCCCGTAAGTGGTCAGGCCTTCGAAATTTCATTCCACAATGCTCACATTCTAAGTTTTTATCTTTATGAACATTTTTATGCTTCCTGAGACGATGCACGCTTCCAAATTCCTTACCGCAAATCTCACAAACACATGTATTCTCTGGAGATTTAACCAAATGAACAACTGAATGAACTTGCAGTTCTCCCTTTCTTGCAAACTTTTTCCCACAAGTTTGACATGTAAACAGACCTTCGCCCGTGTGCGTTTTAAGATGATGACTAAGTTCGTGTCGCTCTGTATAAGATTTTGTACAATGAGGACAGGGATACCTGATGCGCTCATGTTTCTTTTGAATATGCTGGTGGAGAAGGCTCTTGTAAACAAAAGACTTACTACATTGGTCACATTTGTGGGGTTTAGATTCTTCGTCCCCATGCATGTGTCTCAAATGATTATCCAGAAACTTTTTTGATTTATATACTTTACTATTATTGCACTTAGGACAACGGTACTCTACTGGAGAGTTCTCCTCGTGAGTAAAATTCATGTGAGCTTTGAAAGAAATTGGTGATAGAAATGATTTATTGCACAAAGTACAATTATATTTCTCCTTGAGGTCTGGATGCACAGATTGACAGTGTTTGTACACCTCTTTCAGTGAGGTGGATACAAAGGTACATTCAGGACCTGGACACCAAAGCCTTCTACTTTTGGAGTGTTTAACCATGTGTGTTAGTACCTTATCTAAGGTTGTAAATGACATAGGACAAGATTTACAAGAATGAATGGAGTCACTGTGAGATTTTAAGTGGCTAATGAACTCTTCCCTACTTTTACTATTGACATCCCCACAATGCTCACATTTTAAAATCACGTGCCTTGCTTCATGATTACATATTTTATGAAGATCCAAGTTTAATTTAATGTTAAACTGTGCATTACACAGATCGCAAGTGTGCATGTCACGGTTAGAAGAATCAGCAAATTCACCTTCGTTTTCATGTGAAAGAACGTGCTCCATGAAAGCCGCTAACGCTGCAGTTGAACCCTTGCCTTTATGGCCGCATATGGAACAAACACGGACTACTATTCGTCTGTTATTTCTTGTTTCATAAAATGTAGGAATGCCTAAAGATTTCGACTGAACTATTCTGTGTGTTTTTCGGTGGGAGTAGTATTTATAAGAACTTTCGAATGAGGCTTTACAATCTCTACATGTAAAATGTGCAACTGGCGTAACTTTCTTGATTTTACTCCTCTTCCTTCCTGTTTTTGAATTTGGCAAATCCTTCGCAATTTTTCTACGGATCTTTCTTTTAAGTTTCAGAGTTTCCGTCTTAGTTTTAACGTCAACTTTATTTATGAGAGGCCTAGGATCAAACAAATTGATTATACAGATTACAGTGCCACAATAGTTGGATATGGCATACTATAAACAATAACCGTTTAAAAATACAAGTTGCAAACTTACGTTTCGCTGGTCATGCTACTCTCAACATTTACATTTCCGTGAATTTCTGGAACTGAATCCGATTCATTGTTATCAGTATTCGCCAGCATGTCTCTTTCAAGATCAAAATCATCAACAGCTGCATCTCCGCTATCCTCAAACCTGTCATTTTCATCCACTTCAACTTTGATGTCACCTTCCAACAAGACACCGCTATCCTCTGGGGTTTCTTTCGTAACAGTTTGGTTGGAACTGTTTGATGCTTTAATTCTTTTTGATAGATGTTTCTCCTTACTCGTCCCGCAGGTACTGGAATTCGCATTAATATTGCTACTCACTGGTTCAGTTTTACACTCGAAATTTCCTGTTTAAAGACAACCAAAAAATATACGATTTTATTTCAACTGAACTTTTCCTAAAATATAAATACTCAAGAGTTTACCTTCCGTGCTCTTCACAAGGCTTTGAAACAATTCCACAAACTCCGAGTTCCGATTATTCCGTCTTCTTCCTCTTTTGCGTGGCGAATCTGCTTCAGATTCAGAAATGACCAACGAGCTTCTGATGACGACATTCCTTATGTCACTGGTAAACTCGGTAATTTTCCGTTGAATTTCTTCAGCCTCCTGGTAAAGTTTACTTAAATTGTACACTAAATCAAAGCAGTCTAAGCATAAAAACTTGTCACATGTATTACTGCCTCTACTTTTACCACCATCATCCTCCTCATCATCCTTCACAAATGACGGAAGCTCAGAAAAATGCTCGTAAACTTCAACAGTGAACTTGATTTTGAGATATTGACAAAGTGTTTTAAAATTCGGAAGACTGCCTTTCTCAATCCATTCTCGAGGAGGAAGAAAGGACACTCTTTTTTGCAAGCACAGTAAGCAGTTACCAATAAAACTCATGATTGATACTTTAACGTCTGGAATAATCGAAACTTTAAATGCCTCTTTAAACAAATCTCAATCAGAAAAAAGTAGAAATGTCAAAATTTTGTTTACACCAAATAGCTAGTATACAGCTGATGAATGTTGATGATGATGAGTATCATGTGACATGTGTGTTTTGGGTTGGTTTGGTTGGTACGTTCATTGTTCAAGCACGGCAGCGACAGCGCAGGTTGAGTCATTTCGTGCTTCTTGCTGCATTGCATACTCGAATTACTCGATACTTTGTACATGATCGGCACAAGACGCTGTTGATAAGCTTATCTGCAATTCTATTGTTTATGAGCATATAACTGCAAATTAATGATTAGTAAAGAAATCATTAAAAATATGAATCTAAATATTAAATTCATTAGAATTTATAGCTTAACCATTAATTAGTGTATGAATACTACGTCTACGTCCATCCTGAAAATCAATGGTTTCGCTTCACTGGACACTGCACTGGATTGGGCAGTATGATTATGCATGTGAATTAACTTTTAATTATAAATATTATCATCACATGTGTATATTGACCATGAATGAATTCGCTACAATATATTCTTGTTCATGCAACGCACAATTTAGTTAATGAATTACCAAATGCTGCTCTTATATTAACATGTATTCCTGTGTATCAGTTTTGCTACTAATTTACGCATTGATTAGTGATCTATATAGCCATTGGGGTCGTATATGAAAATGATTTTTTTCCAATTAATCCTTGGGGATATTGACTAGAGTCAATTATTGACTATCACAATGTTTTTTACTCTATACTAATTTGAACATGTGTCAAAAACATTCTAAATCTCTTACAGTCCTGCCACTTGGCACACGTCCGATTAAGTTACTGTGAGACTAGAGTGGACACTGGGCACAAAGATGGACGTTTTTACACAATAAAGTGCACTCAATATCGTGTTTATTGTACCTACATTAGTATTTGTGTATAAAGCTTTGTAGAATTTTCTTGTGTCAATTATTGCCATGTAATGATCGGAAATCGTAGTTTGATTATTGCTTCCAGTGCTTCCTTCCTCAAAAAGGATGGCGTCAACCACCGTTCAAGCCAATTATCAATCAGTCGTCTTGTCTAAATCCTGTGCTGACCAAGCAAAGTGTAGATTTAGTCGTTTTACAATAATTGCTAGTAAAAATGCACAACCTATCATTACCGGAGTAATTGCAATAGCCAGTGCTAGCTACGTTAATACATAATGTGTCAATAAATCATCTTTAATGTGAATTTAATTTCGAATCTGAAAAAAATTGAAGTTGATATTGATTTGCTCATGTTGTTGCACATTGATAATGGTTATAAGAGTAGGACATAATATTTTTAGAAACAAACAAAGTAATTACGAAGACTGACCAATTCAATCATTAAACGTTTTAGATGCATCGAATGGGAAATAAAACTGGTAAACCAGTTGGGCAAGTTTCAGGTTTGGTGGCCGGCTCCGCCGGCAATTATAATTGAAATTGGAATATTTAAACACAATTGTGCAATTTCGACGTCATATTGTCCAAAACCAAAAAAAGTGTTTTGAAATGG
>JAQFXM010002560.1:0-24215 GCA_034693345.1 Entomobrya multifasciata
CTGTGTCCAATCACTGGTGTGGTTCCCGTTCCATGATTATTTTGGGCGTGTGGATGAGGTGGTCCAGTATGGGTAGTGGAAGTGGTGGTAGTTGTCGTTGTGCCTCTGAATGAGGATGGCCATAAAAATGGCAGAGCTTGACAACTGCCCATCAGTAGGACAAAGTAACAAAGCTGCAATGAAATTCAATATGATATCAGGAATCACATATAATAATTATTCAGATTTTAAAGTATGTATCGATTTTATTTCACGCACCCAAAGACAATGAGCCATTTTGAAATTGTTTTGTATAAACAGTTAACCAAGTTATAAGAAATTCTTTTATTTTTTTAAATTTCACAAAGAGAACTGGACCCTGACTTTGCAGAGCTAGAAGAGTTGAAAAACTGAAAGATGAGACGACAAAAATGATCAAAATTATTGTGTAATAACAAATTTCATTCTTCTGTACGCATTACGCATTGCATTGTTACATGCGTTGTTTTAAAACAATGCATACAAGTATAACAATTTCGTTTTCCTGTGTATTTCCTTGTTTTTCGTTGCATTGTCTGCGCATCATATCATGGAAAGATAATATATGAAAGTTTTTATTATCTGTGTATCTACACAATCACCTTAGCTTGAAACCAGGCACATAAACAATCAAGCTTACTTCATGTAAAATGATCAATAAAAACTTGCAACTGGATCCAGTCCCTAAATCGTGGTTATACAAAAAAATTCATGTATCATCATTTTCTACCTTTGCCATCGGAAAAACCAACCCTTTTCATGTCCGTCAAGTGCATTGTGCTTTCAGAAAGATTTTATAAATTCTTCTTTCTTCATCCGTCCACCACAAAATAATGATTATTATAATGATCTTCAGCATTTCAGGAAATAATACAAAATGTCCAATCATTCTTCAACTTCAGGGGAGATAGCACGTTTTATGTGCTGGTCCGTTTGGATTATCATAATAGTGATCCATTGCTTTGTTAGAACGAAGTACATAAACTATGCCTTCCAGCTTGGCCCCAAGCATTGTTTTAACAAGAACAAGCCATGTAATTCTCTGGATATGCGAGACTGGAGAAAGGAGGGTATATTACGCATTTTATACAGACGTGATGATGCCTTGAGGCGTTTCTTACGCACTTTTCATGCCGACGAGAGTGAGAGTCAAAACCTCTTTTCCTACTTGCTTAAAACATTTATTGAGTGTAATGTACAAAGTTATATCACAATACAGGGTTGATGAGCTCTTATTTAACGTTAAAACGAAAACTAGTATATATTATATAAAATGTATTATAGCATACTATACTACATACAACATATATCCTAAAATCCAACTAGTCACCTCTCACTGAAGCTTTAACAATCCAGCACACTTGAACTTCATTGTTCTCATCGTAAACCATGAATCTAACATCTGCATTAACCTGCGTTCAAATATTTACACTCATGTTATTTTTTAAATTCAAAATATAATAGTATCAAATCACTGCGTTTGAAAAATTAATATCTTACAGTTGGATACGCTGTTGCAATATAAAGGTGGACGCCATATGTAACGTAATCGCCAGCATGGAATGGGCAGTCCCCTTCTGACAAAATGTCTTCACATGCATTTGGGTTTAATCCGTCCCATTTCACTACAACAGCACCCAGCAAAGCATATAATCTTGCTTCTAATTTTTGTACGTCTCCCTCTAATAAAATAAAAATTGCACGAAAATTAGTTTGATTTTTTTGAGGAATTTATGATGTAGTATTCAAAATGTTATTACTAAATTCTATGTCCATTTCCATTGTCACATTTTGGCCTTTTCTGAAAACGCATGGCTCCTCAAAACAATCTTGTATGTAGACGCCAACCAAGGAAGCTTTTGATTCTACACCGGGGCATGAACGTGTTCTTACTGGGGCACAGGGCACTTCCGCTTGGCAGGTGACAAACAGCGTTTGCCCTGCGAGTAATATTATTGCTAAACACAATTTCGTAAACGATGCCATGTTTGTGAGCCAACCTCCAAATAACTAAATCATTAATCACAAATTAAAAATTGCAAAACTTTTATTTGGCAAAACTTTCATTTGTGAATATGCTATACTTTGGATCAATGGCTATTTTAATATGAATGGTTGGTAAAGGCTTATATATAACTACAAATTTTTAATCCGAGAACATTGGTCGATTGATATCGAACTGAGATAATGAATAGATAGTTTGGAGGTTATCGATGCCATGGGACATTGATTAGGATGCGTCACCACATATCTTACGGAAATTTCATTGATTAGTGGGTACAACAGGTGTACAGAATGGAAAATATGATCCAGTTTAAATTACTAAATGATCCAGTCGTCGGAGCAGACAGGTGTAAGGTGTAAGTAACATTCATCATAATCATGATTCATGATATATCTGAGAGGTCAAAAAACAGATATAACAAAGTCGGATAGTTTCATCATTAATGTAGATGTACACAGGTGTAAGAGCTTATCTGAATTGTTTAACGAAAATAATGAAACAGGTGCATTGATATGATATGGCAATGCTCGGTCACAATTATTCCAACTTTTAAGTATGATTTGCTTGCAAACCAGAGACTTAAAATATGTACATAGTGATAGTACAATGGATATGTATATGCATGTAAAGTGACATATTCTATCTGAATCAAATATGGAGGAACGTAATGAACCTTAACGCAATTACAGGTAATTTTAAATCTTGTTTTTCACTTTCATCATCACAAAATATGGATTTACCTGTTTGAAATGGAAAATCATGATACAGTTCTTAGGACATTCATGGATAATAAACATTAAACTTCACGGAAATCATGATTAATTTCATAACAAGAAGTAACGAACAAATTAGATAAAACGCATCAGATTGCAGTCACATGATGCTGTATACAATGGCTTATTCTGAAGCATTTTAAGAAAATAATGACACAGGTGCATTGGTATGATATGGGATACCTCGACCAAAATTATTCCAATTTTAACAAATACCCTGCTTACATAGCAGATACCCAGCCACACCAATAATTATGAGACTATAATCAATAATGATAATCGGAGTTAGCTATTTGTTTTCATAAATCGATGATTTATTGCGTTTACGGAATATGACGATGTAGTTGATTTGATATTACAAATCTGAATAAAATATAATAGCAATATAGGTTTTAAAACGAAATAAATAATCTGACTTAAATACAGTAATTTATTTGTACACTGTACAATGTTCATAAATTGAGTCATTCGTGAATGACAGGAATCTAGCCATTTTCAAAGTAAACTTTGACTTTACGGGATACGTCCAAAATCTCTCATTCCTGTAAAAATTACGATATTGGTTAAACCAACAAATGAATAAACAACAGCTCTTTGGAACTCGGTAATGATAGCTTACTTGCGTAATATTCTCTACTTGACTGAAGAGACTGTGAGAATGATAAGTCAGCAGCATCGTCTTCGGACAACGTTCCACCCAAACTTTGTGGCAAAATATTTTCCCCAACGGATTGTCGTAGTTTATTCAGAGAGCTTCCATGGAAGGTTATCTTGGAAAGATAATTTTTTCAGCATTAGCATTCAAGAAAATTGAGCGTACATACATATTATGTCAAATTAAATTTTCAACCTACTCTAGTCATTAATTTTCTAGACAGAAAAGGCTTGGCAATCGTCAGCAGCACGTCATAAACGTAAGGCTGGTTTACAACATGTATGGCTTTGAATTTGGCAGGAAATGCTCCCTATGCAGAGAATATTGACCAAAAAATAAAAGTAATGCCAAAAGGTTAACAGACAACATTAAAAAATCGTTCACCTGTAGAACGGCTATGCATTTTTTAATCTGAGCAAATGTGAATTGACGCGCGTGTGAAACTGTGAGTCCTTTCAAATCCTGAATGACAACCGTCCCATGAATTTGCGTTTTCTCAGAGCGAATCATTTCTTCTCCAATGAGAAGGGTTGTAAGGAAAACGTCATCCAGACTTATGGAGGATGGATCCCAATGATCTAACACAAACATTTTGCACTCATATTCATGTACTTTTGGAATGAATCTATAGTAAAGGATATCAAAGTTCTAAGTGCTAAACCAAGATGGGTGTAAGGGTTTCACATTTATTAACCTGCTCTGAAGAGAAGAATCTGCCTCCCGTGAGCATCCCGATTCTTCAGCACGACAAACATGTTTGTGCTCAGGACATGTTGCAAAACGTCAGGACAGAAACGGAGCAATTTATCGCCGAGGCTTCTTCTCATTTCATAGTACTGGAGTAACTGTAAATGACATGACACAAAAATGATTAGTTAATATATATCGTTGTCGCATTTTTGCAGTGAATTCGCAGTTAAATTTTTCCCTTCTTGATATACCGTTCTAAATGCAGCATGAACATCATAATTCCTGGCACGTAGGAACTTTATAAGAAAGTCATGATCAATTTGGCAGTTAAATCGGGATTCACCTAAAGGAATTTTTAGAAATAAAAACTAAAATAATTGTTCAAAACTTAATAAAATTGTAAAATAAAATTGGGTCGGTTTCAACTATAAACTCACCATGTATGAGATCTCTCAATAAAGTGATTTTCTTATCAATGGAAATATCAGCAGACATCTTCTTTCACACTTTTCCAGTAAGTTGGCCAGTAAAAATTTAAGAAAAAATTTCTCGTCTCCCTATCTCTTCGTCTTCTATCGTCTAGACCTACATACAACTTCCGGTTTTAGACTACTTCCGCTGCTCCTAACAATACATTCCTTTTTCAAATACTCTAGTAAAACTATGTAACCTATTTAAATCAAATACACGAACACGATCAACCACGACACACGCAAATACAATTAATTTTTTAATCTAAAACATTATATTTTTCACTTTTTTCATTTATTCACTTGGTGTTGTGAAGTGACTACGGATATGCAGTCGAGATACACACCACAATGAAGTTATTCTCTTTGTATCTAATATCCCAAATAAATATAAAATCAGTTCGCGTCAATAGTCGAATAAGAGTTTATTGCAACAATGCACTCGGCAATCGCTTTGTTCATGCATATCTGCAAATGACCAATACTGCACACTTCACTTCATTCGTTTTCACACAAGCCTTATTAGAAAAAAATACTAGTCAAACTGCATATGAATAAGATGTTACGCTCTTAATAATTATATTTTAACAGTTGTTTTTTTTTCTTGTGACTATAAAAATTCATGGTATATGTAGAATAGCTTGATAAAATCAAAGTATGGCACTTGCTCAAAAATATTTTTTACTATTAAAAATGATGATGATTAGCTTGTAATTGGTTAGATTTTGGATTGCTTAAAAACAGTCATCAACAGACTTGTTTAATGATTAACCAACGTTGATCGCCTAGGATCATCTATAATAGTTTAACATACTATCATGCTAAAAGTGCATTAGAAAATACGCATGATGTGTGTGCAAAGTGATCAAATAAACTATAGTACAGGGTAACATTTCAAAATAACACACATTATTATTTTGCCATCAATGCTATTGTATCTCTGCATTCGATTTCCCTTTTAATGCAACCAACTCCTCATTAATGAATGCACATACTTAACTAATGTGTGTACCATTTTATGCGTAGGTATAGACGATTCAATCTTTCAAAAAAATAATTACAATCAGTACGAGTACACTGCACTGACAGTGCAACAAAAAAATTGTATTTAAAATGTACAATGAAAGCTTTTTTCGAGAGTTAGCTTGCCATATTTTTTTCTCACAGCATTGAATTCATTTGAAAACACAACACTGTTGGATGGCAATAGTTAGACATTTAAAGTGACTGATGTGAATAAAGTCAATTTGTTTTGTGTTCAACCATTTTTACAACAGCTGCATCTCAAAATCTCAAATAATAGTTATTAGTTCAGGTAAAAAATGTGAATCCACACAGACGCATTTTTAAACATGAATAGTAGTAAAATGTAGAAAAGGAAGGAAACCAGCAATTTTCATCGTAGTCATCATCATCGCATAATGTTCACCACCTGCAGCACTGTACTGCACTGTAGACCCACATTTTAGCAAAAGAATCTCTTCTCTTCCTTTTTTTTAAATTACATAGTGGATAATGTACAATGTTCGAGTGTAGCTGAATAGATTAAAAGGAAAAGATGAGGAAGCATTTTTATAAGTGAGTGTGCTTATCCTACAATGTAAACATGACAGACATTTTTAATGCATGTAGACCGATAACTGTTCATTTAAAGTTTTCAAATGCAAATGCACCTAGTAATGACGATGATGTCTATCTAAATATATTTTTTTCATTCTCCTCGTAATTTGCGAATTGAAAGGTGTACCTTACACCACCGACTTGATAAAATTCAATAGTACTTGCTAGAGTCTCATCATTACAATGTGTTGGCATCTATGAAAAATGTACTTTGTTGTGCTAGCTCTCTTCTTCTGCTAGAAAAGAAAACATTTAAAAGTTTTTACTAAAGTTAGACCAAGAGTAAGCAATCAGTTTGAGTACATCAATACATTGTTAAAGAAGAAAGGGAGAATATGTGTGTCAGCAAGCGACTGACCTTGATTTCTCTTTCTTTCAGAATACCTTCCTGTAGTTGTAGGAGATGCTACATACAACTTACCTTTTGTAATCGGTTTGCTCATCTTTAGCTGCATTAATATTCACAACAACTCCAAAACTACAGATAAGTGATATTACTGAAAGAAGATGTTCATTTTTTTCTTACAATGTATCGTCATTGCATCTCTGCACTCACATTTAATCAGTTTAAAACTGGTCGATTAATATATGCACACGCTTTTTCGTCAACGCTTTAGTTGTAGACTGAGTCCTTGCAATGCAATTTCTTTAATGAAATCGAAATCGTAGTTTCACTGCACAAAAAAATAATGATTTTTTGCTCGTGGACTCGTGAGCATTTTTTAGACCACTACTGAAAAGTGAAGAAATAATATTCTAGTGTACTACGCAAAAGTTTTAAACATTACAGTAGCTTTCTTCACTTATTTCAGAAGATGGATTTCTTAACAGAAATATTCAAAAATTTATAGCTCTCTATACACTATAACATAGGTATAGCATATGGTGTTATTTAATCCTAATGACTTATAGGCGATGATGCTTAAATGTTGGATTTTGTTTTTTGGGATTGTTAACTGTGAGACATTTTGGCTTATAGTACTTAACTACATTAAAATTGATCTCTGGACACCACCGCCACGAAATTTACATACAGCAACAGCCCTCTAATTTTGTTGATATTTTTTTCATAATAATGACCTACAATTTTTTGTATTTTCCAGTCTTCAGAAATCGTAACTAACTTTTCCTTCAATCCAAATTTAAGATTTCTGTGCTCAGATATGAGCATAATATGTATGTTAATTTTGTTGATTTTACTCGACTCAACAATTCAAGTTAATGATGAGAATGAAGGTAACACCTTGATTACACCTATAGCTCCTGCTACCTTGTTTAGTTTAAAGGAGAAAGATGATTGAGTGAAAAACTCTTAAAATTAAAAAAAGTTAATTGTTTAGTTAAAGCAGGGATTTTGTTTTTACAAAGTGTGAAAATAGGGGCTATGCAATACAAAATTGTACTAATGGTGTTTTAATGACAAGTCAGTTAAATGTCACATCAAGAAATGAGAAACGTACGATATCTGAGGCTAATTAGTTGTTTAGTTAGTAGTTTTTCTCTACTAATGAATACAGCAATTTATGACAAAACTACTATACCTCAAGCCAAACTACGCATCTACCATCTAAGCTAGCCTATGAACAAAGTTTCAATCTTGCCATTTCTGCACACACTTTGTAGTAATCTACGTTTGAAATAACACCAACAGCGGCAAGAAAAAAACAGATGACGGTCCGCTGATGCAACAAAAAACGTAGAAATATAAAGAACACAGCAGAAAATTTGCAATTTTCCTTTTATCCAAAAAAAATTGTGCACGTGTACAATTCTTGTACAAAAAAAACTATTTTCTCAGTAAACAACCAATTCAATTAATTAATCATCCACAGAAAATAGTATTCCTATCCTGTATACTAAACATTTTACTGCCTTAAAAATGACTGATGTTGGGGAGGATGAAGACTGGATGGCAAATCACCTATCACTTGGAAAAGACGGATTAATTTCCAATCCATTAAACCCCGTACCCCAGTTGTTAAAGAACATTGAGGGTATCGATAAATTGAGAAGGTCATTGGGGAAAGAGCTGTCAAATCCGTCAGTTGCTCGTGATAAGTCTAGTAATTTACCTCATCTTCTGTCAATAGTTAAGAGTATATGGCCAACAAGCAGTAAAGATGGCGGCGGCGGCGATAGTAAAAGAACTGCTGGATACAATGATATTTTGCCAAAGTGTCCATCAGCAGTACTGAAAGCCTTTGTCTATTCAGAGAGTAGAACTGGAAGGTTAATTGTTGACATTGTATCCAGCGATGGTGACGTTTGGTACAAAATTTCCGCAAGGAATCCAAAGAGTCTGGCGCTGGTCGCTTCTGGTGGGGGAGGTTACGGAAAAAAATCAATTGTGGATCATGCCATGGATTATCTTCAATGTTCGGAAGAAAATCCATGTTTGTTTAAACCTCCAAAGGTTGTTGTGATATTTACAAGTGGAATAAGCTATCAAGTGGCAGATGAATTGGAAGCGATTGGGGTACAGGTCATTGGGAGAAGGATTGATGATACAGAGTTGGGGGAACATCCTAGAATTAAAGTTTTACAAGAATCAGATGCACAAGCCCTTCAGCAGGACCTGTCAAATGAATCATCAGAAGATCAAGATGATATTGTGTATGATCCAATGGTGTTGAGATTTCAGAATCCTAGTTTGGAAGGGGTGGAAAGGCTGAATTTAGATATATCTACTCTTTTGGCTTATTTATCAAATTTGTGCAATGGGCATGAGCATATCAACTTTAAAAAGAAGATATTATCGGATCAAGCGGAAGCTGAGAGATTGCGACCTCAAAAACCAATTTTGGATGAGGTGTTTCAGGGTAAATTGCTATTTATAGCTGAATTCATTATGAAATGAAATATAATTATTACAATGTACAGATGAAAAAATGATATAAAAGTATGTGCATGTACAAATTTTGTATTTTTATAATTTTAGGGAGGCAACTATTTTGTTGTGAAACTACTCATAGAGAATTTCAAACAATCTTATCGACGGTTGGAGGCGAGGAGGAAAAAAGGCGTGCTGCAAAATTCCTCAAAGAAAGAGTGACAATAGTTCCTGATCAGATAACCGAAAAGGGACGGATGCTAACGGTGTCTGGAAATATAAAACAGCGATCTGTTGTTATATTTTGTACGGGAGATGCCATCCAAGCAGTTACTGTTACTTCAAATTCTGGATTTATTCGTTCGGCTAGGTCACAGGTAATAAAAATGATTGAATTTTAATAAATGTAATTTTCAATTTAAAAAGTGTATACAAGTTCAATGCAAATAATTATAAAATTGTTATTTTTGTTTTGTTTTAAAGGGGGTTGACTTTCCTGCGTTTGTCCACGAGTCAAGGGCGCTAACAGAACAAAAAGAAATGTCCCCTGAGCATGTTATACCTTGAAAAAGAGTAACTATTAAAATAATAAATTGTTACAAGTTTGATTACATTTTGTATTCATCGAGTAGTACGTGTAGATTTTTCACGATTAAACCGCCAATTTTTATGGACAATAAATATAGGTAACAGCTAACTAACGAATTACTTTAGATCAATAGAGGTTGAAATGTAAAATTGCATTTAAGCTTAGCTTTAGTTAGCTTAAGTTACTAAAATACATAATGTGCAAAGAACTTACATTTAATTCGAAGTAAAGAAAATTACCCAAGCATGCAATTTCAGACTGGATGGAACGGTATTTTATTTATGATCAATTTTATGTATGTATGTTACATGCATGTGCAAGGCTTGTTTAGTATCCGGTAAATAAAATTACGTAGCATCGTAGTGACAGCGCTGCACAGCAAGATACATGATACGGATTAAGTTGTCCCTCAATTCTATTTGAGATTAGCCAACTATTCAAATAAAAATGGATAAGTAATATAATGCAACGACCAAGGTAAAAGTTGACTCGTTGTCTTCACATCCAAGAAAGAAATAACCAATCCGCATCCATTCAAGAGCGTATTGATTTGATATTGATACGTTAGTTGTCTAGTTGTTGTCATTGTAGTACATCATTGTTGCATGAATTTATTCATATCTACTTCCCCTTAAAAATCACGACTCACAAAAAGTAGCCTTGATTAGTGTTAAACTCACACATTTATACATTTTGATGAAGTTGTCGCACATATTTTTACGAATTACTTGTCTTGTAGATTTGCTTTTATTAATGTTATGTCCAAAGAATAATTAACGCACAATCATATTTTAATTATGTATATATTTACATACAACAATAGAATATTACAATTTATATTTTAAGCATCAATTAAATTCTCATTTTTCTGGTATAAATAGATCCCCTTCCTCACTGTCATTCTCAGTTTTCTCAGAATCACTCACAATGTTACCCATTACATTTTCGCTATTGGCCTTAGTCATTAGTCTACCCCGACGTGTGAGAAATGACCTTTTTGTTACATTTTGAAGTACATTTGACGATTCCAAGCTTTCACTACATTTCTTCAACTTTGTCGCACATTTCCCCTCAATTGCCCTACAAAGCGTTACAGGATCGCTATTTTTTGTTGGTGAATCTTCACTTTTTTCTTCAGATCCATTACTTTGTATTTCTGAATAGGATTCTTCTTCCTCTGTCGATTCCCCATTCGCAACATCAACCTCTTTGCATTCATCTTCATTTTCAATACCTTCGTTTTCTGAAACACTGCCTTCATCAGCATCGCATTCCATTCTATTTTCCGACAAAATTTCACTTTCTTCACCTTCCTCATCTTCATTGTCATTGTTGCTTTCTCCGTTGGAGCAGGAATTCAAAGAATTTTTAATCTTGCCATTTTCGTTAAACGCACCTGTGCACTGCACTTTGTTTTCATCCAGCTCATAACCAATTTCGTTTTTGTCTTCGTCCTCGTCCTGTTCTTCAAGGCTTTCACTTTCTTCTTCTTCCACATCATTATCATCCGTTACAATTTCACTGCTTACATCATCTTGTTGCGGCATATCTCTATTTTCCTCCTCTTTTTCTTCTTCATTTTCACTACATTCCTCATCCTCTTCACTATCCAATATTTCATCATTGGAATCTTCTTGATTCATCTCAACTTTGTTGACATCACCATCATTATTGTTTTCCTCATCTGTTTGGGACACTATAGATGACCTCTTCAGTTTAATTGTCAGGGTTGGTACCTCTTCTTCTTCCTGAACGACAACAACTGATTCTATAACATCCTTTTGTTCTTCCTCTTCAGACTCACTGCACTCATCTTCACCATCATCAACATGATCCATTTTTTCATTTGTTGCTTCAAGGTCACCTCCATCGTCATCTATCTCACTAACCAATTCAGATTCTTCTTCATTCTCAGAAACAATAGACTCATCAGCAACAGCCACCTCATCTTCCTCATCGTCATCAATACTCGCTACTTCTTCAACAGAAATATGCTGATCCATCTCAGATTCTTCATTTTCATACTCACTAATCTCTTCATCGCTACCATCCATTTCCACTCCTACGCTTTCTTCCTTGCATATCTCCTCTTCCTCCACTTCTTCCTCATCCTCCATTTCGTCTTCATCACTATCATCATCTTCCGACTCTTCAGGCACTGCAGACAACATTCTATCGTTTACGCTTACACCATCCTCATCATTCTCAGTTTCCCCATTTACACATTCTTCTTGCTCTTCGCTAACTTCCTCCTCGTCATTCTCATCACTCTCGTGTTCCACTTCCTTCTCAACCTTGTCATCTTTGGTATTTTTAATCTTCTGTTGATCAACATCTATCACAGCCTTCTCAATAACAGTTTCAGTTTCAATGGGGGCTACTTGCCTACCACCCCCCATTTCAATAATTCTCTCCAGTGGCACCTTTATTGGTTTAGGTGAAGATGGGACAGGTCCATAGGTAACCACTGGATCCAGATCCAGCACTGCTGTAACATCATAAACATCTGGATCCATGTTGTGGCAAAATATAGCTGGCAACCAGTTACAATTATTATTACCACTACTACTACTAGTGGGGAAACTATTTTCCTGCTTTTGTTTTTGTGGGTTTTGCAAGGTCAGGAAGCTCTCAATGACTGAGCATACCCGTTGAACAGCTTTCAGCTTGCTACTTTCCTTATCTGGTGATGATGATGGATGAGACTTGGATTGAAACTCTTGAATCAGCGCTTTGTTCTCCTTCAGCACCTGTCTAAGTTTAGAACAAACAATAGACAACTTAACAAGCTCTTCTAACCGCTGTAATTCAGGAAACGCTCTAGAGAACTCTTTGAAGTGTCTTGTGAGATCTCTACAAAATTCAGCTTCTGGGCTCAATTTTTGTTTTCCCCTTTTCGGATCCAATATTACCAAAGTGTTTGGACGGATTTCTGTACGCATTTCACCAACTCGATAAGTTAACTCGCGACTTTGCACTATAGGCAATGGATCATCATGACCCCCCTCTTCTTCATCCTCTTCAATTTCTTCAAATACTTCTATCATGTTCAACCAAAATTTACCCATGGTCTCAGTCTCTAAATGGGACTTTTCATTACTTTCTCTCTGTTCCGCTTTTCTCCAGCTAATTGGTCTAGCTAAATGTTGCAAGTGTTCATCCAATCGGGCAAGAAGTCCTTCATCCGTTCTTCTCATCCAAAACGGTGTCTCTGAGCAAATTTCCAATCCACTAGCCAAATAACACAGAAGCATACTTACTCTAGAAAGTGTACCCATTATAAACTCTGGAATCTGTGAAACAATTTTTTGTTGCTGTTGTGGAGTATTTGCCTTGCTTTGTCCAGCTACAGTAAATTTAGCTTCTTTAAAAGGATGCGAGTTTAGACTACCTCCATCCGGCGTTTCTAAACTAAATACTAGTTTATCGAGTCCAGCTTTTGAAAGAGACACCACATCTATTATGTCATGCCAGTCAAAAAGAGTGTCAACTGGAAAGCAAGGATCTCTACTCATAATTAACTCTACACTGCCAGTCTCATAGTTAATGTGAAAGCCATCAATGGTCCGATAAGATCTAAATGGTTCACGAAGTTGTAGAATAGATTCTCTTGTTGGAGAAAATCCATCAGATAGGCTTAAAAAAGGCCACATCATTTTACTTTGAACGTTGGCCATGGTCCATCCATTTAAAGCGAGTAATTCTTCCATAGCTTTCACTCTAGCTTGAGGAAAGTCACTGAGGGTACTTCTTCCTTTCCACACCTCAACAAAGAGACTGTAAGCATGTAAATGTTTGGGGATCATAGGTGACTGATGCTTTTGTCTTACTTTATCTGCACAAAATTGGCTGAGAAAGGAATTTCCTAATGTTTCCACATACAACAAATCGGAACAGTTGAGCGTTGGAATGCTTGCCAAAGGCTCAACCTTGGGAAAGTTTACAACATTTTGAAAGAATTTTGAAATTACGTGAGCTTCTGATTTGCGAATGAGATCCTTTTTGTTTGGGCTTGTACAATTATTATTGTCTTCCGCCTCGTGATTAGTATTAACCTTGTCGTTGTCAGTGTCATCATCGTCATCACCAAGCGTGGGCACTGATGACTCATTTTCCTTGCAATTATGATTATTATTACCATTTTTCTTGGCAAGTTGTAAAGCTTTTGAGAGCTTTTCGTGGGCACTCAGTAAAATACTTAGCATGTGCTTATGCGTTAGTCCGTGATGAATAGTGTGTTGCAGTTTCTTGTCTACCCGAAGTAAATTCTCAGCCATAAGCATAATTGCATTTCGATAAGCGTATAACTTTCCCATCTCCTCTGGTTTTGAATTATCGTCCATAGCGCGTAGAAAGTGAGAAGCTGCCATTACAATTGGACCTGGATGCATTTGGAGAGGAAGTGCCTTTAAAAGATCGACATAAGCTAATGCAGCGCTAAGTTGATCCATTTGACCGTCTAATTGGCCGGAATTAATTGCTTCCTGGTTTCTATCTAATGTCACCATTGGCGTGTTAGCTGGTTGTGGAGGTGGTGCATCCATTGGTTCTTCATCTGGTGGAGGTGGTGGTGGCATTTTCTCTGGATCTGGTTGGATCTTTGCAACAGAATCTTTATAGCCGTAATCCATTTTGGGTGTAACGTCAGTTAAAATAAGAGAGCGTCTTTTATCACTTGAGAATTCATCCACGTTGGGATATTCCTTTTTGAGCAGAGATTCTTGTAATTCTTCAATTTCATGTTGAACTTGAGCAACAACAGCTTCGTGGAACTGGATGTCTTGAACAAGTTTGGAAACACATGGAAGAACACGATGCATGACCTCAGGGGCGGAGAGTAAGGCGTTTTGATAGTCTTTCATTGCGTCTAGCCAGTTCTCATGAACTTTATGAATAGTGCCAGACAGAAGAAGGTAAATGGCTGATTTATGACTTGGCTCAGGAGGTTGGGGAAGTGGTGCTGGCTCTGGCTCTTGTGCTTCTGCATTTTCATCGTTTTCACCTGTCATTTCCTCTTCCTTCGTTTCCTGAGCGGGTGGTGGGGGAGGTGGAGGTCTGATTTCATTTAAATACTCCTCTGCCGTTGATAGTGTCCTTTTATTCAAATGCAACAAGACATCAGTCAACATTTCAAAGTCGTTTGTTTCTTGGGCTCTTTCCAACATCGACCTTGTTAACTGGCATGCCTCTCCTGTCATCGTGCAAATTTCTTCACATTGTTCATCCTCCGGCAAATAATGAATTGCTGCCAAGATCAACTTTTGGGATTTCAAGTTAATTGCACCTTTTCTTAAATACTGAATACTTGCACGATGAATCCACTGTCCCAACGAATCTTCAAAAACATCCGGCCAAGTGCTCACAATAATTCGAAATCCCTCAAGTGTATTCCCTCCCAACTCCTGAATTAAATCGATCATTTCCTCCATCTCCGCATCATAATTATCATCTTTCGCACAACCATCACTAAAACACTGCCGAGATCTTTTTCTCAGTACTTGCAATAGTCCTTTTACTCTTGTTGCATAAAATATACCCGAATATATTGCTGCACTTTCTGCATCCACTTTTTTCAACTCTGTCGATTTTTCCAATAACTGAAACAAGTTGCCCTTGTTCAATATATACTCAATTGCTGCGTAATGAGCCCCATTTTGCGTGAAAAGATCAGCCAAATCCTCCCACGCATCAGTTTCCTCACATCCAGAAAGGAGAAAGCAAAAATGTGCCAACACCGCATCTCCCATCCCTCTAATTGTCATTCCCAACTGAAACCAATCACTCTTACTCTTGTCCCCACTTTCTATTGCCAACATTGTCCATAACATAGCCAACTCGAATTGCTCTTGGGATAATGCATCTTGAATCAACTGCTCCCATTCGGAAGACTGGAATTTCAACACATTTCTCATCGCCATTCCCAAACACATTATTTCTTGAATGTCATCTTGCATTATGAGTTCATTCATTCTACTCATCATTTGCTCTACAGTTTGGTCCCGATTTTCCACAACCCAAATAATATTTTGTATTAGAGAACGCCGTAAAAATGCATTTTGAGCGCTGGCAAAGCTTGCATTATTCCCTCTGGACGTGGAACACTCCAACATTTTTTCAAGCTTAGAAATCACATTGGCAGCTGAGGATGAAGTTGAAGATGCGTTTTTTGTGCTAGGGCCAGGTTCATCATTACTACTTGATTCCGATTCGGAAGACGGTGATGACTCATGTTTGTAATCACATTGCTTTAATATATTTGCTGCTTGTTGATGCAGTTTTGGAATCATGGACCATTCAGAAGCTCCCCAAATTCCTAGCAGTCGTGTTGGTAGATACCTATAAAGTATAGTAAATTAGACAAATTGTGTAACATTTATGTTATGTCATTGTTTTCTGAAGTTTCTAACAAAAGTATAAGTTTCATATTTTTACCTAGTTTCCCAATCAAACATACTCTGTCCAATAATCCCCTGAAAATACGCATTCAAAGCCGCAATTCCCTGTTGATCCGAAAAGAACATGGCCATATACGGATTTATAACGGAATCCCAATGTTGAGTCTCTGTCACATATTTCTTGTCACAAATTGGACAATAGAAATGATTTTGTTGATACTGTTGTTTTGGCAGAGACTTGTCATTCTTCCTATCCCCACCATCATCATCATTCATAACTTGAGCCATAATTTGAGAAAAGCAATTAAAGTAATTGTCACTCAGCTCACTGGCACACTTTTCATACTCACTCGTCCAATTTGTAATGTTATCCAAAAGCTGTCTAGACATTTGTTGGTGGCCTACATCGTAACAAATGTATCCAGCCGGTACAAAGTTTGCCTCTTGAGCTTTATAGTCTTTAGAAGAGCTTCTCTCAACGTCATACTTTGCTCTTAAAGCTTTATCTGAAAGTATTCTGTGTGCTTCAATGGTCAAATAACAGATCTCTGTGTCATCTTCCGGGCCCATTTTGTCCAGGTGCACATGTAGAATTTTTTTCCGGAATGCTTTTGTAATTTCCTCTGGGGTGGCCGTGGATGGAACACCCAAGAGGGCGTAGTAGTTAACGCCAGGCTTGCCCACTTTCATTGAATCCTTCATTTTGATTTTCTCCGATAAAAAACAAATTTACGACAATACTCAATTGTTTTAATTAAAAAGTAGCGAGCTGCTTTTATTCTACCGAAAGAAAGTACTCCTTGCTAAGATAATAAACGCGACTGGTGTTCGCTTCTACTACTCAGCTTGTTAACTTGCATTATGACTCATAATGACTTTCACTCGGTTAATTAGCCTTTACTTGTTTTTTTACCAAGCTTTCACATTTTTTATTTCAGATCACTGACCAATTCAAGCTTTTTGACTTGTTTGTGTTTATTACCAAAAAAAGGAGAACATTAGCACGGTGAAAGAACCAAAGAAGAACACCCACTACGACTACAACGGGAATTCAATTTGATGATGATGATGGCTATAATCACCATTTCCGTCATTAAAACACAAAAACAACAAGTACAGACATTATAACCGAGAGAGAATAATAATAAAACTCTTGTGAATTCCACAGTTTTAGTATAATAGACTAAAAAAATGTGTATGCAGCTGAATACAGTTGCTTATTTTCTCTCTCTTTCGTCGTGTCGTTAAAAAATGGGTTTTCGGATGGTGTTGGTGACGTCGATGATGGTGGTAGTTGATACTGGCATTTTGATAATGAAGTAATTACAAAGGAGTAGCTATCAGCAATGAAAGTTCATTAGACCACCACTGACTGCTCATGTGAAAGACAGTCTGCAGATAACAAAGTAATAGGACAAGTAGTACTACGGAGATGGTGGAGAACACATAGTGTGTAATGAAGACCATAGCCATGAGGTTTTTTGATCAAAACGTTCCTGTACACTGATAAGCAAAACTAGATTGCACAACTATTTTTTAGCAAGCTTATATTATACCGAGTTGCATAACAGTCTTCTATAGAAGTAAAAATGGCAAATCAATGTCCTGTTTGGAATGGTCTTTTTAAAAGGCAGTGACAATGTATATTGGGCAGAACTAGTGTAAAATTTTAAATGGGCTGTGCACTATTAGAATATTTACTGCAGTGCACTTGCTACTTGTACTTTATTATTATGGTTCACTCGCAATGCAATGATAACACATATACCATACCACAATTCAAAAATGTGAATGAAGACAAATAAAAAATATTTAGTTAGACTAGTAGGGAGAAAAGTCTCAATCTAAAAATAGTAAAAAGTTGTGGATGTAAATGGGGAATAAGTAAGATGAAGTCAACTCAGCACCGAGATAAAGTAAAGTATGCTAAAATACTGCATTGTATGGAGGAGGTGGCTCAGAGAATTTTTTTTGTCAGTTTTTTTTGTAAGTAAAGTGTGTATCCTAAAAAAATCTTTGCATATCTTCATTTCAAAATATTATGCATTGCACACATCTCTCTTTCTTCATCTCTTTAACCGATTCCGAAAATTCGGGTAAAGTGTAAGCTTTGCGTATAGAGTACAGAGCGGAGGAATTCCTTGGAAAATCCTTAGTAGTGTGAACCATCTCAAAAAGCTCTCTGACAAGTTGCCAAAAATAAGCCTTGTAGTGTAGTAAAATATTGGAGTGTTCGTTCAAATTTATTTTCCTTGTAGTTTAGTTTGGTTGTATGAAATGAATGCAGCAAGTAGTAAAAATGTACACGTATGCAAGATTGATTGTAAAATGCACTGTATTTATTTTCTCGTGTTGATGTCTCTGCGACATTGTATTGCTTGTGTTCAAATGATATACTTTGCTGTAGTAGTAAAGAAACTGATCATGAGTCATTTACTGTCTTATCAAGTTATATGGCTTGGTTAGGCGTAGGCGAAAATGGATATTAAACGTGTACAAAATAACAAGATATGTTGTACGACGAAAGGTTATATAAAAACACTTAAAAAATCGGGTTGCACAGCAAAGAAAGCTCAGCATGAGTTCCATCGTTTTGCAAGAGATCTCAACCATAAAAAAATCTTTTTTTCTAGACATCTTCCACAGACCAATTAATTAATTTAGTATTCTGTACTTTTAAAAACTCTGCTTTAATCAGGAAAACGGGAAATATAGATACTAGAGGAGATATTTCGGCATTTGTGATTCCAAATTCCAAGCGTGTACAGCAAACGTCATCGTATTCTGAATGAGGTGCTTGAGATTATGAACGACTGTGAAATGAATAGCTGGCATTAAGTAAGTATGTTCAAAAGAATAATTCTTTTCATCATCAGCAATATGAAAATATGTACAGTTGTTAAATGTAACAGAAGCCACTTGAGAACAACAAGATTAATGTAAATACAGCTTGGGGGATGTAAGAAAGAAACATGTCAGCAAAGTTTGTTGTTTTTTGAAGACTAGAAATCGATACGTTTTCTCTGTCTGTACATATTATTATTTTTTCTTTGAAGCTTCAAAGTTTTAAAACAAAACTGAACTCTTTGATCTGTTGGAGCAAAGCTAATTAATTCACTTTTTATTCTTTGGCTGTTCAGAAAGGGAAACCCTTGAATTTATACAAAGACTGTATAAAGAAACCACTTCTTTTGAAAAATGGGAATATATTATAAACAGGGGGTCGGCATTGTTTTCAATACATTTATTTTAGTATTCATATTTTGTTGACTTTTGTTCATTTTGGAACAAAATACCTTTAAACTTTTTCCAGATGGACTATGTTATTGGCTGTTAAAATATCGTAAACAAGCTGCCTCTTAGGGAGATAAAGCATGGCTGGCAGATTATTTTTTCTCAAATATGCAGACATTCGACATTTTCGATATCACACAAGAGAAAGCAAAATGGCCAAATATTTTTCGTATTCTCAAAAAGCAAATCCAAATCCGAGAGGAAAGTAATGCTTGAAAAATGGATGCATACAAATTGTTTCGCAACCGTTTTCGTTTATGTATCAATTCAAAATATCCAGAAAACTTTGGTGTTTCTACTTCAGCTTTAGATTTAGATTCCATCAAACGTCAAATAGTTTCGCAGCTTTATGATTTATGGAATACTATCTTTGTAATCGCGATTGTATGACTCTTGGACTTGTGTAAATTTTCGTTGGGTCGTAAATAATCTAAATTCAAAACAAAGCATTACGTATATACATAATATGATATACATACATACATACCGTCATAATAGATACATGATAAACAATCCATTCCTATAATTCATAGACATCCCATAGATCAAGTTTTGTCAAGTGACATTGTCCCTTAAGACATTTCCAAATTTATTCAATTTGATTTATAATTCATATTTTAGTTTCAGAGGCTGGCTGTTTTGTGCCTTCTTTAATTCGCGGGCAGCAATTCGGAAAGAACTACATATATATACCATGCACGCAATATTTTTTTTTACTTTTCACCTTTTTCTATAATGTCACACGTTACGTGATTTGGTTTGGCACATATATTATAAATAAATAATTTTCAGGGATGGCGTATCGATTTGTATTCCATATTCGAATTCATGTTGTTGTAAATCTGATAAGTATATATCCTCCCTCCCACGCACACGAGAAACATTTTGTAACATCAATTCTTCTCCTTTTTTCTCTCTGTTCAATCTCATAATCTCTATTCGTTCTAAAAGTAAAATTGGCCTTGACAGATCAACTTCGAGGGAAAATTACGATATAATAGCTATGCAGCTAAAAATGTTAGTAGTCTATATGATAATATTATTTAGATAAGAACCTTATTTTCTCCAAGAGACTATACCTAGGATGACTTTATACTAACCCAACAACGTGATCGCCCTTCCAAAAGTTTATTAATACTTTATCCATTTCCCAATAATTTGGTTTGGAAGAAAACAAACTAATTATCTGTAATTACTATTTGAAGATCTGCATCAGTACACAGTCAAACTATAATTGCGAAAATTTGTTTATTTCATCTAACCTTTTTTTAGAAATTTACTTTTAAATTAAACGCCGATTACGATTAAATCCTTTAATAAGTGATTTTAGTCTTCAATAGGTACTTTATTGGGCGTTGGGTCGTTTCAGAAATTAATCAACTTGGCTTGTAATACTGATAGGAAAAAAGTAAGACAAGTCAAAAGATTCCAAAGCAAAATGTTGCAATTTTATGTTTGCACATACGCATTGTTTATCACTATGAATCGAAATTGTCCACACGAATCAATTTGGGATTTTACGAAGAAACCAAGAGAAGCTATTATTACAATAGAACTATCAGTGTTGGTATAAATATCATTAGAAATGAAAAGTTCAATAGCCTGCTTAACTTTTCGCTCTTTACCCCATTTTATTTCTATATAGAATTCTACTAGTGTCAAAACAAATTCACAGGACAAAAAAGAGAGAAAATAGAATAATTTCGTGAGATGAATGAACGCTGACGAGGTGGATTAAAACTAAGTGGAAAAAAGGGGATTACTTTCTCCTCGAGTTTTTTTTATTGCCTGATTTGCCCTTCATTGAAACTCTACAATGCCAATAATCCACTAAATTGCGACGTAGTAATACTGGGGAAATGATTACACATTCAAAGCACTTTCCGTTCCACTTAGGCTGTATACAAATTATACATTTTTGGTTTGCTATCATATCACACAAAAAAAATCCTTCTCTGAACGACTAGACTAGATAAACAGTGCGACTTCGTGACAAAAGAAAAATAAGGTGATGATGTGGATAGATCTGTCCAATAATTGCCCATTTCTATATAATCATCTAAATGTACTAAAATAAATGGAAATTACCAACGGAAAAAAATGTGCTGCCACGCGTTGCTCGTGCGGGGAATAATGAAACGGATTACGTTACTAAGTAGGCAAATAAACCATAAAAAGTGCTAAAAGCTGGATAATGAAGAGAAAGAGAACTAGGTACAGAAATACGTGATGTTTCATTGCTTTGAGGACATTGAATGAAAATTTCTCAATGTTTTATTTGGTTGCAAAGTAAAGTGAGCACCTTACTCCGAGAAAAGAGGCGAAGGATTATATAGATGATGGACACTAAGCATTTTTCTGGTTTTTTTATATTTTTTTCCACTTCTTTTTGAGAGATTTGCCGGTACACTTGTTATGTGATGGAAGTGATAATAAAAAAAGTTTTTGGATGACAACCAGAGATGATGATGACACGTTCATTGGCCATAAACGAGAATTCTGATCTGATAGTATTTCACTTGGAAATATTGAATAGTCTACATTGCATGTGTAATGTAAGTGGGTAATACATAGGAAACTGTCATCGTCATCATCGCTTTTATTCTAATGCTACAAGACACACACGCATGGACTAAAAGATGTTCTGAAAAAAATATGAAAGAAAGTGTAATAAATGGAGACTTTTTATAGCTTTATGACACAACTTTATTCAGAATAAATATTGCTCGTGTGTCTTTTGACGACAGTTTCAGTCAGCAAGAAGGATCCAAGATCCAACACTACTTCGTATTCAGAAATTGTTTATTTCTAAAAATATGTACGTGGATTGCGTTCGTTCTCAGAAACAAACAAACTCTGAAAAGGGATTTTCGATGTTTCACTTTTCTCTCTCTGCCTAACTTTCTGTCTCTGGTCTAACATTTTTTTTCGTAAAGTATCAGGCAAAGTTACGATACAATATTTCGCAAATACACATAACTTTTACAAGGTATTCCACACGTAAAATGAATACACATGGCTAAGTAGTTCGTGGGATGAAAGGGATGAATACCAAAATACATTGATATCTCTTTTAAATCTAGCGGATGTGGGGGTGGTGGATAATATTACCCAACAACACTACTGACTTGTATAATACTTGTATTTGTATACAGGAGTACCTTTTGTAAGGTTTATGATAATGTGAGCATTGCGGAAATTTTAGTGACACTGACTTTGTGTATTATGTACCATGAAATGTTATATAGAATTACCACTTTTCATAGCAAATCCCAAAAGCGCAGAGAGGGACCTGAAACAAAAGTGTTGACTTGTTTTCCTCTCATGTTTCATCTTCTTTTTTTCTATTGTTTATTGTCTCCGCCCGCGCACCGAGTGTTGTGCTGAGTATAATAAAAACCTTATGTAACCAGAATATCTACAATGGAATGGACGCCAGTACCAGTACCATCGTTCGTTCAGTGCGAAACAACGTGAAAGCTTTACATCGTAATCACCTGGTGTCACGTTGGGATTTCCGAACTGGAAGTACGAAAGCGACATGCATATTGATATAAATAATTTTTTGAGAGATACTTTCTCTTTTGTTCTTCTGGAAAAAAATGAGCACTTGTGAAACCAACATAAAAATCATGATGATGTGTGTCTTTCCGACTTTCTCTTTTTGCGTCGTATTGGTCGTCGTCGTCCTGCTGTGATAGATAATACTTTTGATAACTCAAAAGAGCATTGCGTCAGCTTTTTCATTTTTACCCTCTGACGTTTTTACAAAAGGTCCTCAATTTTTTGCACCTTGACTTCATGATTTGAAAGCAACAAAATATTGAGTGCTATAATAGCAAAATCCTTTTGTTTGTATTGTTTGGCAAATGAAGATAAAAAAGAATGTGAAATCCTTCCAATTCCCTTATACATACATACATATACATAAGTACTACATGTTTTAATGCTTGCTGCTGCATATAGTACGAAAACTGTGTTGAAAGATGTTCACATGAAATGATCAATGAACAGAGAACTTAGTAGTATTTTACTTTTTTATAATCTCATCACTGTGATTGCAACCAATTCAGGTAAAAGCTACTCTTACATTCAGCTCTAGTGACACAACTTGTTATGTTTAAAAAGTTTTTTTCTGCTTTTACGTCTCTCTTTTACGTCTGATCTAGTTATAGGTACTGGACTAGACGAAGTGAAATCCGCTCCAGCTAAAAATATTTCACTTTTGACAACACAATCAACTCACGTCACTTACTTTTTCACAGCATGAGTGCATGATCGCTGATTGGTGGATATAGACAAAAAAATAATCTATGGAACAAGCTTACCACGACTGACTTTTGACATTTCCATTCACTAAAAAAATCTGATTTTCTACACAATAATAAATTTTGTAAAAAGAGAAATTATCGCCTATCCCTCTTTTCTGCTTTAGCTGTAGATAAATATGACAAGTGGTGTACTGACTGCAGTGCAGTAGTTGTGGTGGCACTACACATGAATGAAACTACGAAGTAGGAAGTTAAATTAGGGAATATCAATGTTTACATTTTTCTGGAAGAAGCAGTGGGAGGCCAGATGCCAGAGTGTTTAGCATTTGTATATCATCTCTGTTCAATTTCATGTTATCAGTCATCAGTCATCATACCAATTATGTGCTTTGCTTTCGGAGTGACGCGGCAAGAATACTATTAGTATGCTATTAACAGTATTAGTTTTATAAATAAACTTCCTCCAATTTTAGCTCGGTAAATTGCAAGTGGAGATTCAGGGAAAAAATGACAATGAACTCCAACTTTAATAAAACAGGTAAACCTGTTGGGCAAGTTTCAGGATTGGAGGCCGGCTCCGCCGGCAATTATGATTAAAGTTGGAA
>JAQFXM010002561.1:0-24201 GCA_034693345.1 Entomobrya multifasciata
CAAAATCATGGCCAAATCCGAAACCAAGACAAATCCTAAACGAAAACCAAAATCATGACCAAATCCGAAACGAAAACCAAAATCATGACCGATTCCGAAACGAAAACCAAAATCATGACCAATTCCAAATCCGAGACCAAAATCCGACACGAAATCCAAAATCATGACCAAATCCGAAACCAAGACCAAAATCCGAAACTAAAACCAAAATCATGCCCAAATCCGAATCTAAGACCAAAATCCAAAACCAAAAACAAAATCCGAAACGAAAATCAAAAACATGTCCGAATCCGAATCCAAGAACAAAATCCGAAACGAAAATCAAAATCATGACCAAATCTGAAACGAAATCCAAAATCATGACTAATTCCGAAACCAAGACCAAATTTCGAAACTAAAACCAAAATCATGACCAAATCCGAAACGAAGACCAAAATCCGAAACGAAAACCAAAATCATGACCAAATCCGAAACGAAAACCAAAATCCCGACCAATTCCAAATCCGAGACCAAAATCCGAAACGAAAACCAAAATCATGGCCAAATCCGAAACCAAGACAAATCCTAAACGAAAACCAAAATCATGACCAAATCCGAAACGAAAACTAAAATCCCGACCAATTCCAAATCCAACACCAAAATCCGAAACGAAAATCAAAATCCGAAACGAAAACCAAAATCATGACCGATTCCGAAACGAAAACCGAAATCATGACCAATTCCAAATCCGAGACCAAAATCCGAAACGAAAACCAAAATCATGGCCAATTCCGAAACCAAGACAAAATTTCGAAACTAAAACCAAAATCATGACCAAATCCGAAACAAAAACCAAAATCATGACCAATTCCAAATCCAAGACCAAAATACGAAACGAAATCCAAAATCATGACCAAATTCCAAACACAAACCAAAATCATGACCAAATCCGAAACCAATACCAAAATCCGAAACGAAAATCAAAATCATGACCAAATCCGAAACCAAGACCAAAATCACGACAAAATGCAAAAAATTAGTCCGTACTTGAATAGTAGTCCGTATTGTGAAAGAATTCCATATTTTGAAAGTAGTCTATATTTTGAAAGTAATCCATATTTTGAAAGTAGTCCGTATTTTAAAAGTATTCCGTATTTTAAAAGTAGTCCGTATTTTAAAATTAGTCCGTATTTTAAAAGTAGTCCGTATTTTGAAAGTAGTCCTTATTTTAAAAGTAGTCCGTATTTTAAAAGTAGTCCATATATTGAAAGTAGTCCTTATTTTGAAAATAGTCCTTATATTGAAAGTAGTCCTTATTTTGAAAGTAGTCCTTATTTTGATAGTAGTCCGTATTCTGATAGAGTTTGGTAAAATGTAGATTTTCGGTTTCGATCAAGTACCGTGGACTATCTATTTTGGCTAAATATGGATGTTCAGTTTCGGCTAGGATTATGGACTATCAGTTTTGGCTGTATATGGATTTTCGGTTTCGGCTGGGATTGTGGACTATCAGTTTTGGTAAAATGTGGACTAACAGTTTTGGCTTTGTATGGATTTTCGGTTTCGGCTGGGATTGTGGACTAACAGTTTTGGCAAAATGTAGATTTTGGGTTTCGTCTAGGATTATGGACTATCCGTTTTGGCTAAATTTGGACTATATTAGTTTCAAGAAAGGTTAAGCTTTCCCTTAATTATGATTAAAGCAAGTTATGTCTTTACACGGTAGGCAGTCTTCGTTATAACACTGTCCACGGTCTAACGGAGACAGTCTATATATAAGTAGATATTGTCAAACCGTGCCAATTTTGGGCGCCGTATGACAATAGGATACATGCTAGATCTAACATTTATGTTGTTGTAGTTATTGAAAATATAGTGGCATTTGAACTTGTAAAAGTTCCATTGAAATGGAGTTGCATCGAAATAATTTACCTCTATTGAAAAGTGTTGATTATTTTGTTCCAATTCTTTTATTGAAAATTCTCTGATTCTGTTGTCAACCCATTGCTTAAAATTTGGATTTGCCTAAACTAAACTTGCTAACATTAATTTTCGGGGATTACTCAAATCCTGACAATTGCAAAATGTATGCCAAATAGTGAATAAAGACAGGAAAAATTCGAGGTTACTCACAATGACAGCCATATTATTCAGATTTGAATTTTTTAAAAGTGTTTTATAGTTGTATTTTGATTAGTTATATTACAAATGCTACAAGTTCATAAAATAACTGGTTAATTATTTACTTCTGTCAATTTAATTTTTGTAAACTGTTCATATTTTTGTATCAGTTTAAATCAATATTTTATAGTTTCAGACTACTTGGGTTCATAAAAATTTCATTTTCTTTTTATACTCTTACATATTACAACTTCAGATCATTTGAAAAACTACGCACAATTTATCAGGAGTCAAATAATATGTTTTAAAAGCTTGTTTTGTAATATGTAAAACATAATGAGACCAGTATGAAAAACTGTTTGCCAAATTCTAACATATTTTTTGTTAAATCTTTTTTACGCACGACGAAAATAAGGGAAAATTTTTAATTTAAAACGAAGAGGTCCGCCAAAAAAGGGTGTCCCATGAAGAAATAACCAGCTTTACTTTTGTGCCTGTTATCTTGCTGCAAAAGAGAAAGTAAAGTTTGGCATTTGCTGCTTGTCAAGTAGACTAAACCTTGGAATAACTGGTATATATTATTTGAAGTCTTCAGTACAGTAATAAAAAATATCTTCTTTTAATTTGATCGATGCTTGCACGAGTAGACGGGTTAATTATTTTCTAAACATGCAAGACTGCGATATTACATCTTTCTTCCTGGTTATAAAACGCTTTCTTAGTTTTTAATTATCATCGGCGTCATAAATTTTGATTGCTTATGTATCATGTTTTTCAGATGTAATCTTTCCCTATTCTTATCTATAGAATAATCATAATTGTATTCCGAATCATTAAATAAGTACTCATAAGTTACAGCATACTTAAAACCAAATCTTTGTGCGGCAAGTCATCGGCGTTGCATAATTTTAAAAAAATGCTAAAATGACTAAAATATATGTGCGGACAAATTTGGGAACGTAATTTTGCTTAAAACACATTTTAACGCGCATTTTTGAATGGATTTTGGGAAAATAAGTATTGGTTTGGATGACTGCCAGTTTCATAAATATTTATTCGGTATGCTTCAACAAAGCCAGCAAATGTTGTTTTATGTTTTTCAAAACTTACCAAGATTAAGGTGACATTTTGTTAATTGCATCTAGAGTTCATTGAGATGTTATTGTGAAAGCACAGACCAACTTAAGAGAATCCACTGCGTTATAAATTTGTGAAAGCACATTAAATCTTGAAATAAGCAATTGATGTACATTTTTATAAACATCTCGTCAAGATGAAATGATTAATTAAAATCCTTACTACAAAATAATGGGAATAATACATCGTTGTAAACTAAAACAAGTCAAAGTTGTTTCAGATTCTTATTAAAAATAGCACATATCTGTTACTTTCAATTTACTAACACACTGTGCTAGATTTTATAAAATTAGGAATAACAGCTGCCCTTAAATCCCTAAATGTGAGACACGCTATTATTATAATTGGAAAACCAAAAATTCGTATCGTAAAAACCAAAGCACTCTTATCAATGGCAAATGTTGATTATATGACTGAGACCGTTACAAGACAAAATGAAATGTGCTTGAGATGGCTACAGTTTAAAGTTTTCTAAATACCGGATATATTAGGCAATCCTAAATTGTCTTTCTTATTTACAAGCTATTGTTTTAGTCTGTTTTTTAAATCCTATATTACCTAAACAACTAAATATTCTCCTGAAATCTTCACCTATCGTACTGCATACCGTATTTCTAATTACTAGAAATAGTGTTTTTACAAACTCAAAAAGATGTAGATGGGATTCTATAAGTAGTACGATTACTGAAAGAAGTAACCCAGCAACAAGCAAGTAAAATATAACCTGAATATTACCTTCCATTGACGGAGTAGGTGTATCTTGATTACTCAATTCTCTACCAATTTGAAAATAGCTTTGCTCGTATTTTGGCCACCAGTCTAAAATACCTGAAACCTTAAATGCTTGAATACGTTTTGCAACATTTCTGTGCATTTTACCTTGAAGATAAAAGCCATGATTTGCATCTAAATATCTATCCTTGCCCACAAATACACTTTTAAAATTCAACCGTTTTAACCGTTTCTCATAACGCCTTGCTACATATTCTGACACTACTGTTGCAGTTCGATTACACGACTTAAGCCTCCCGTACAAGCTGGATTCCGTGCTTTTAAGAAACGCAGGAAAAACCACGTCAAATTTCATATGATTTTCGTAACGTTGGGGCAAGGACTCGATTAATTTATACATTTCATTCAATTCTGTGTGTAGTGGCCAAAGCTTGGTTATTTGTTTTATATGAACGCCTGTTTTGGTTTTCAAGTTGAAATTATTTCTGGGAAGCATATACTCCAATTCGGATTGTATATTTATGTATATCCCGGCTTCAAACAAATTTTTGCAATGTATTTCATGCTGCATTGCCCAACAAAGTATCCCACCCGATTTATTAAGGATTATTGGATTCCCTGATTTGTAATAATCGAAATCAAGACTGTGAATCATCAGAGGTTTGGTATAAATTGAAAACTGATTGGCAACCAATTCCGTTATATCAGTAAAAGGAATTATTTTTCTGGGTAATATCATGTTGTAAACATTTGCATTTTTGTATGCATTGCTCAACACTATACCGACAAATAACGTCGTGACAATAATGGGCCTACTTTTAAAGTTTACTCTGTCAGGAAACGGTCCACTTTGCTCTAAATAGATTTTAACTGAATGCCAAACTCTACAGATAACACCACGTTCATTTGTTCCCACAGACAAACTCCAATTTAAAACTATTGCGACAAGGCATGTTGATATAACTGTGCAAGCCCACACCCACTCATCAAATATATTATAAAAATCAGAGAATGATATACTTGCCACACCATTTGTACCTCCGCAACTAACAAACTTCATATTTTGAAGTGAGTCGTTATAACTTATAGGAAAGTATAAGGTCCTTAAGGGGTCGATTATGCGTGTTTTCAATTCTGCTGGTGTGTCCCAAATAAACTCTTTATCAGTTAATATTCCACTTAAGCAGAGATCATACCAAGCGTTGTGGATGGAGTAGTTTCCCCATATTTTTAGCCATACCAGTGCGATTCCAAGATACAGGCGGGATCCATCAAATTGAGCAGCAGGTAACTTGGCACGATTTGTGTGTCCAAATTTTATGTCAATTCCACAATCTCTAAGAAAGTGTGTTGTTGCGTCATGGTATTCCCCTAGAAACTGTATAACGAAAAGTGTGTTCTTCATTCATTCTAAAATCATTCCTAAACCAACAAAAGTTGTACAATGATAAGTAATACATTTTTGACATACCCGGTAAAGTTCATTAAATTGCCATCCTGTATTCAGTTCTTCATCCTTTCCTTTATCCAATTGTTCAACAAATTTTTCACCAAACTTACGAAAGTGAATAATTTTATTGAAACCAGCCGTTAAACAAGACGCATCCCATATGAAACTCTTTTGCCTTCTGTAGAAAATGAAGTCCGCATCAGTAACAAGCGGACTAGCATCGTCATCAGGTGACCAAGTTTTACTGTAAGAAATCCAATATTTGATATTCTCCATGTTATACATCTGCATCCAGTCAAAGAGCAAAACAAAATTTGGCCTCATGAATGGTAACATTATTCGCAGATTATTGAAACTCAATGCTCTTGGAATTTTGAATGATCGTGGGTAGTCGACTTTATCTAATATAAGGGCCGACGGTAATAAATGTAGGTCTACTTGGCAGTTCCATGGTTTACTTTGTGCTGAATATATTGGCAAATTTATGCGTATACAAATATCGGGACTATAAAATGCTCCATGAGTTTCAAAATCAGAAAGGTACTTTGATTTAGAGCAGCTTTTGTGGCGTGTTTTTTCTGATATTACATTTCTATTTTTGTGAAGTAATCCGTATGGAACCCATATAAGTGGTTGCCATGCAGGTATTTCGAAAACTGTTTTGTCAAATCGAGCCAATTCCAGACGCCGTATTACAATGGGATATAAGCCGTGTTTTATATTTACATTGTTGTAATTGTTGACAATCAAGTGGCACTTGTGTTTATAAAAAGGTGTTTCAAATAAGTGCAAATCAAAGTAATCTATATTTGTGGCTACTGGATTATTAACTTTCTGTAGTTCTTCGATTGCATATTCTCTGAACCTGTTTCCCGTTGACTCTTTTAAACTTGGAATTAACTTTACTAAATTGGCCATCATTGCTTTAGATGGATTTCGTTTTAGCTGATTTAACTCTTCATCTTGGCACTTACAAAAATGTTGTATTATCAGTAACGAATATAAGATAAATACAAAATCCATTTTCATATTTGCTTGAGTTTACTACTAGCCGTTTATTTGAGTGGGTTGCGTGTCTAATGGAGACCCAGTTGGTATTATTTTGTTCAACTTAAGAAGTACGATGTTGCAACTCAATACATCCGAAAAAAACCTAAAATATTTCTTGATCGCTCTGCATTAAGATTTTAGGGTTTTATAAAACTGCAGGAAACTGGAAAGGCATATAGTATATTGAAACAATTAATATTTTGAGAGCTGCTAGACCAAGCCTTACGAAAGGATTTTTTGTTCTAGTTGTGATGATTGTTGTACTTAGTTCCTTTGTCTAAGGCAGTTATTAATTTTGATCGCACGAGCATTCTTTTATTGATTACGAACATATAACTCGCATCAAAATCATTAAATCGATCGTTTTGGACTTCCTAGCTGACATATCTGGTTTTGTTTTTGAACTAAACTAAGCTTCTTGGAGGTGAAGCAGACATATCAACATTATATTAGAACTTAAATAAAATAAAGTTTTCAATTCAGTTTTTGTAAAATGTAAAATATGTTTTAAGATTTAGCAGCTTAATAAAACATCCAACATATCTAAAATAATTTCTAGCTCTGTAAAAGGATTTTAACTTTCATAAAACTCTTAGCAACTTATAAAATGGACTATTTTTACGTAGCGTATTTAGACGATAGTATTTGGAGTTCCTGCTAGTCCGTCTTACGAAATGTCTAGACCAATCGATCTGTGTGTTCTAGTTATGATGACTGTCCCACGTTCATTTTCAAAGACAATCAATAATGTTCATTGCATGCTTGTCCTTTTGGGGAAAGCGAACACATAACTGGCATAAAAATCATTAAATCAATATTTTTTTGATCTTCTAGCCACAATTTCTGGAATTAGTGTATTGGTGGCTTTAACTTACTGAAGCATTAAGCAACACTGAATTACAACAGAATAACATTTTATTTTCATTTTACATCAGTCCTAATTTTCGCACACGATTTGCTTAAATTCAACGCAATATAAGTTAAAAAGTCTTTTACGGATACATTATATAAAGATACACAATATCCATTAAACATTTATTATTTGTTTACTGTCAATTTTACTTAAATAAGACGCGAAGCTGTTATAATCTGGCATAAGAGACGAAGAAGCCGACGTCACCGAGACATTTAAATAAATAATAGATGATTTCTGAGGTTATTTTTCAATTCGTCATCATATTTGTTTATCGCAGACTTCAATTTTATTTTAATTTTTAGCATAAATTACAAGAAATACTTATTATTAGAACGCCAAGGCTAAATATCTACACAAATAAAAAAACAATGTCTCTTACCAGGAGACAGTTATGAAATACTGCATACGTAGCAAGCTATGAAACAGGGGAATCTCCTTTACTCATTAGTACATACCTTGGAGCAATAAAAGCAACCAAATTGGAACCTAAACTAGAATTATCTGCAAACGCCACAATTTCAAACGCTAAGTTTACAAGAAACAAAAAAAATACAAAACGTAAAAATTCATTAAAAATATAGGTAAAAAATTTAGATTTTTTTTTTGGAAAAAATTCTGAAAAATTAGACAACATCTGCCCTGATTTCTCTTTCTCCTTGTATGAAATGCTTCTACAGACTAACTTTGTACAAATATTATGTTCTCGTTTGGCTCCAAAAAAGTTGCGATAAAAGGATTTGAGACAAGTCGCACCAATCCAAAATTTAATAAAATAACAGAAAAATTTAGGATTATATAATCAGCTTTTATTTTTGGTTGAATATTTATAAAACTCATGATGTGTTTACAGCAATAATTTGTTTCTTCGACGAGTTTGACCAGTACTGATACGATAAAGTCAAAGGTAATGCTCATAATCTAATTTGAACCTTTCGATCTAGAACTAAACTCCAGAAATCTTCTTTTAAAGTCAGTATTGCCTATGTATATCTTGTAAGCATGAGAGATTATGCCCGCATGGCGTGTCCATCTAATAAGCTGACATTTGAATGATTATAATATAATAACAAATTAGTCATGCACAGTTTCTACCAGGATAAACTTCATTAAAAAATTAATGCACTTTAAAAAAGGAAGTTGCACAAATTGAAAATTATAATTTAGTCAGTTGTAATTTTTGTACCCGTCGCAGCTTGCCTACATATGGTTGTACAAATAAATTATCTATCGGACGTCATACTTCCATATTGAACAAAAATTTTATTATAAATGTGCGCTATGAGGAATTAGTTCTCAGTTGCATTTAAACGACTAGCTTTCACAGTTATAAATTTTTTTCCAATACTGCTTCCATATATTTGATTACCAGATTCGTTTCTATAAAAATCTAAACTTGGTTAAATAAAATATACAGCTTTAAAATGCATTTTCTTAGACTTCAAATTCTGTTGAACTGTTTGTTTTTACTTACCTTCTCATCACTCGCATTTCGATTGAATTATCCCAAAAAGATTACACAAATAATGCAAAATAACCCATTCGTGACTAAAAGACGGATTTACACAGTTTTGATCTCACATATTGCAGGCAATTATATTCGCTATGTCTTGTCCATGTTATAAACTACCAAAACGACAATCTTATAATTTCTAACGTAGTTTTCACACTTGTAGTGCTATCAAGTTATTATGTTGTCAAAATAGGATACAAAATTGAAGCACACCCTAAAACCATCGAATACGAGTTACAAGCAAATGTATTCCAACGAAATGGATTTTCCAAATCATATACTCAAAACATATCGTTTTGTCACAATGTTCTGTTTGAAAACAGATGCAATGATTTTCCATTCCACGACAAAACAAGCTCCTCTAAATCATGGCAAGGTGAGGCGCATATATATATTTGCATCCTCCAACGTTTCATGAAGATCCTTCTTTTTACGAATGGGACAATCTGCCTGGAAAAACTTTATTCCTGATTATACCTGGAAGTTTCAAAAAGTTTATGTTCAATGTACCTTACACTTTTCCAGACAATATTGACCCAATGTACTATAAAGAAAAATTGTACTCTTCAGATAGCTTACTCGTTACCAGACACCAATTCCATTTCCATACATTGATTATAAGCAATCTTACGGACAAATGTAGTCAGACTTCTGTCATTAGTTGGGCCAATTCATTAACAATATATAGAGATACACAGTACAAGGCAGACTATCAATACAGCACAGTCAATAGACATTTACTTGTTCAAGACGAGATCGACAAATCATTGTTGTGGATTTGTCAGGATTGCACGGATTCAAGTATTTACGGTTTTGTGAAAGTGGAGGCGGAAACTAATTTAAAACATCTTTTAAAGTTTATTAAAACACGGAATATACGACATGTTGGTAAAATTTGCTGCCAAGTTGGTGTATACATACCCTGTGTATACAAATGCATTACGAAAACTCACTCAAAGTAACATTTCGAATTACGAATATATCATATTCCTAAATTTGTACAAATTTCAATCCGAGAAATATGATATTGACCATTTTTGATTTGAGACTGAAATACGACTTTTAAGCTCAGTATTTAAAAACTTCTCTGGTCGAGTTATCAACTTAAAGGAAAGATATTTTGTATTGGATTCTAATGCATATAACAACCAACCTTGCAAAACTATTAATTCCAATTTTTATCCAAGCGCATTCTTGGGAAATATAGGAAAACGTGACCATGTCCATTTTAGTTTTCATCCGTCCACGTTAAAATTCCTAAGTTGTGGTAACACATCATTGAGAGGAATAGAACCTGCTTTTACACAAATTGTTTCCATTTTCGAAATTCGGTTATGGGTATGCATAGCAGTGTCCTTTACAATACTAGCCATGCTAGTACATTTAAAACTATCTTCACACCAAACAAGAATTCAAAACTCATCATTGCTCAGCTTTTATAAAATATTGGTGGAACAAGGCGACCCAATCAGGGAATCACTACTCTTATTTTCACCAGCAACTAGAATAATATTTGTAGTTGCCCTTTTTGTGGGTCTCGTTCTAAGCCCTTTGTTTAAAAACGAAAACATTACTCAGATAACCTTGCCTCGTCAACCTAAAGTAATACTTGATACATTGGACAGTTTGATTGATAACAATTTCAAAATATATACTCGTGCTACAGTATTTGGAATAAGTGATATTCGGATTTCAGCAATGTTTACAATTGCACCCCAACTTCGTAACTTGCTAAGATTGATTGAACCAAATGTAAACATTTCAAATCATGAATTTTCAAATATTTTCTACAGTGAACTTTACATATTTGGAAAAGCAGAAAACTCTTGGCAAAACTGGCTTACTTGGATGTCCCCGGAGAATTATTCCAGTAAAATTACTCGATTAATGAAGCATACGAAATTACTGCCAAACTGGATGGATACATTGTTGGATTATAACAAAGTTGAAATCAATCTCATGAAGAATTGTAACAGAACAGCTGTTCTGTTACCCGACTTTTCAGCGCATGCATGCTACTATAACCTTAAGAAGGAGAAGAAAAGTACATTTTTGGGGAACGATCTAAAATTGACAATGTCCCATGGAATTAAATTTTCTCGTCGCGTAAATCCACAAGTTCTCGCCAGAATGCAAGGTATATACGCTGCTGGTATTTGGGATTGGTGGACAAGAATTATGGTTGATTTTATGCCCAGAATTCAAGGTGGATTTTTAAAAGATGGGATTCAACATGTAAAGGCTTCAGATTTAGATGGTAATATTGTTGTTGTATTTGTTATATATTGTGCTGGTATTTTGGCTGGAATCTTGATTTTGAGTTTCGAAGTTAACATTTTCCTTAGAATATTCCAATGTTTTTTGAACATTTTTAAAATTTGCAGTGATAGAGTGTTTCATCGTGGTTTTAAAGAGAGAAGTATTAAACAAATTGATTTTTTAACATGAACTATAATAGTTCATGTTATTAAACAAGAATACCAAGGTAGGTATAACAGCTCAAATGCATCAATTTTCCGCTATTGGTTAATATATACAATCTGTAGAGCACTAAATTTAGTCAAACTGAATAAAAATGTATATTAAAAATATATCGATTGTTATGTGCAGATGTGTGTAGTTTTGGTATGCCTCGATTTTGATGCCTCCTCGTTCGTAACTATTCTAACCACCTTCAAAATATGCATGCTTTGTATGCGTTTAACAAAAGATGTGCCAGTTTTTATGGTGGTATAAATTGTTTGCCATTATTACTTAGCTTTATTCCAACGTTTAATAGCAGATTAAAACTTCCAATCCTGATCCAATTGGAAGACATGTGTCAGTTTTGCAGTAGCTTAAGGTCGTGCCCTAGCAACATATTAACAAAATGCTCTTTGTGACAAACACGTCAAATTTAATTTGCACCATTAAAATAAAGTGGATATTTAGCGACAAAACATATTTTCCGAATCAGTTCTAATAGATTTATTTTTGGTCTTCATATTGTCATAATGATTTTAGTGAAGTAGTTGTATCCCTGGTTTATTTCATGCTTTGGAGTAAACCTTAAATGCAATGTAAGTCACTCCTTGTCAAGACTAGTTAAAAGTGTATGAATACTATTTGTTAAGAAATTTAGAGCACCGTAACAAGACCTGTGGTAAAAGTTCAGAATGAATTAGTTGCTGACCAAAAAGCGGAAATTTTCAATGAAAATACATTTGCCACAAGCATCAGATATGCACGTGTTTTAGTCAAGGATTTCTTTTAATTGTACAGGAAAAACATCAATTGAGTTTTTTACGCGATTCGTTTGAAAGTATTGATTTTACAGCTGATTTCCGTTACAGCCAATTTATTTTAGTTTTACTCGTTTTCCGAAATGACAAAAATTATGTACCTTTGATACATACTAACGGCCAGTTTTAACTAATATGATTGTCATGCTTCTAAAAATAAGAGAAAAAAAAAAAAAATATAACAAAAAATTGCTGGTGTAGGCTTTCAAAAAACCGACAGGTGAATGTGTATTGCGAAAATGAAATCATTTCGATTTTTTTCTTAGATAAAAACAAAACATAACCGTCATTAAATTCCTTTTTTAGTTATTAGGAATGATAAAACATTGGCGTTTTTGGTATCATTGACGTACAAGTGAATTACAAGTGAAAACGTAGCACAAAATTTTTCGATAAATTGCAATAGGTTTCAACTGTTGTGCTGTGTCAAATTTTTAAAAAAAATCTGTAAAACAGAATTCTTAATTTAATATGAAATGAAGCTATGCGGTATATACATGATATATGGATACTTGTGAAATATTAAGGACCTGGAATCATAATATGAACATGTTAGTAAATATAATATTGTGTACTAATTCACATTTGACGTTAATTCATCAAATAAAACAAAAGCCACAAAAACCTCAAAATTCCACTAATAATGTAAGCTGCACTTCTATGAAATGTTTTTGGTAATACAACAACAAAAAACCCGACCAGTTTTCATGATTGTGTAGAACGTGGATCTAAAATTTTATTTTGTATTACTCACCGTTTCATTAATAATTTTAGCTTAATAGACTTGTCATCACTTCCATGGCCATAACGCAATTTATTACAGTGTTTCAACTTGCTTGGTTTGGTATAATATAACACCATTTCTTTCTCGTGTTTGAGAATAATTTGAGGAAAAGATATCACCACAACTAAACTTGAAAACGTTTATTTCTATTGAAACTCGACCCAATTTCGAGGATTCCTGCTGCTTGAAATGGTTTTGACCAACAATTTATAAGTTATGTTTCCTCGTTTGGTTCTCTATATAAACGTGCTGCTAGGATTAAGTAGTTTAGCAGATTAGTCCAGAAAGCCAAACGTTTTCTTTGACACACTTAAATATTTTGAGTAATACGGAATGGAGGGGTGCAAGTACTTCTTTTTTGTGTGTTTCTACCTTCAATTTTGGGATGGTTGGAGCAGTCAAATGTTTCAGAGCAACCATGAAGATATATTTAAGAATGACAATATGGTAGTTTGGTTCGAGCCGCATGTTTCCCTCCAAGACAATCCCTACGTACAAAACACCAAATATAATGAAACCTCACTTACACCTTTGTTGGTTAAAATTGCAACTAGATTTTCAGCAATTATGGTACATCTCACGGAGGATGAATTATCTGGTATGTTTTCAATATATTTTTACGTAAATATTTATCAAGTTTTGGCTTAATGACGTGACGTTGTTGAACTAATTTAATATTTGGCTTTAGATTGGCAATATATTACAGCTAATGCCGTAGCAAAACTGAACGTCTTAAACAATATAAGCAGCAACGTTTCCCGACCAACTCTGCGCCTTTGGATATTATTCCATTATATAAAGGTTCCAGAAGACGATTCTCCTGAAAACAGCGATCATTTGGCTCTTTTGACAAAAATGGCCAAGGATGCAAATCAAATATTTCCAGGGTCTGTTTACGCCATTACGATTCACGTTACAAATCAATGGCAAAGTGATGGCAAGTTTATTCTTGCTAAACACAAAACCATATTAACAATTATGAGTAGGGAAAGAGCCAATCTGCAGGAACATGAACGATTTTTGATTGGTATTATGTATGACGTTGATATCTGTGTTTTTACTGGCACGGTTCGTTATCAGCTATTAAAGTTTGTCAAAGATCGAGCCGAAATGGCATTGTTTTATGCACTATCGTCTAATCGGCCTCTAGCTTTATTAGAAACTAATGAGGAAGCTGTTCAGAGATTTCAAGAGCAAACGAAACAATGTAAACAAGCTTTGGAAAGTGTGCCAAGTAGAAAAACATTAACTCATTTTGGAGTGTTATCAGGTTTTTCGGATACAACACCAAATGGCGATGTAAGGTATTCTCGTTTGGTTAAATTTTGGAAGTCAATGGCAATTTATGGACAAGAAACGAATACAGTTATAATATTGGACAGGGCTTTTGACACGCCGTATCTAGTACATGTTTCACAAGCGACAAATGGTTGGTGGCGTCTTATAGAAGATAGAACGTATGATAACCCATCCCAATATGTTTTTGAGGATAAGGAACAACTTGCCAAACAAATTGAAAGTGCACCAAATTTTAATGAAAATATTAACCAGACTTGGGTAGATACAAATACGGAATTCCATTTGAGCCATGTTGGTGTATGGGCGTTTCCTTTTATTTATGATCGGAACCTTAGTTATAGCCCATTTACCTATGAGTTGCTTTTAAGGAAAATTTCTGAAAATTTTCAAAAACTTATGATCGGACCAATTTCATTAGGACAGGATTACTTAATAAGTACAAACTTGAGTAAGACTCTAACGCTAGCTGCTGAAATGAATACAGAAATCAATAACAAATTTGAAGTCATTTTAGTTTTTGATGTTCCGGAAGATTATCACGACGTCAAATGGGATAATTTTGATATCATGAAACAAAACGCAGATGAATCGAATTTAATTTATGAAGAAACCACAAAACTAATGCTTTTTAACTACGCAAATGTTTTTGACGATTCCTACCATATCTCAATCAATAATATTCAAAACTACATTGAAAGCAATTATACTGAATTCAGTTACAACTATGGCATGATACTTTCACTAGATAATTGGTGTCTTCAAGAAACTAACTTAACTTTTCCTCTCGTAAATAATTCAGACTCTATGAAAATGTTGGCTATTGCCGCTGATATAATTTGGCTACGATTAGTCAACGGAGTGGAAGCGTATTTACGAAAGTTTACCATTGTACTGGAAAATTGTCGAAATAGAATTTCAACAGATTTAGTTGACAGTCAAATTCATGGAGTCGATGTAATGTTTATTTTAAACTGGAATGACGTATATTACGAGGACACTGAAATATATAAATTGGCACATTTTGCAACTTTCTGGGAAGGAATAAATGATTGGGCTTTTAGGAAAAATGCAACAGTAATTTTGGGACAGGCTTTCGAGTCCGGTGATCTTTATAATCAAACTAAACACAGAAATGGGTGGTGGATACCGACTAAAAATGAGAATGGGGAATTAAGCTTCGAGGATAAAAAATCAGGTGTGTAATATTTATTTGATATATAATTTGTTCTATACTTATTAAGCTTCTAAATTATTGATTTTTAAGTTTAATTGTAAGTATTTCTTCCTTACCTATTTACCTCATTTTGTTAGCAATTTCAAGGTTACTTAAAGAAGAAAGAGTTCGGAAGCAGCAAGCGCAATCAACTGTTGCTGCTTTAGGAACAATGTCAATTGTATGGATATCGGTGGGCGTGATCATATTGCTAATTTCGAATGTAACTATTGTGGTATATGTGTGGAGAAAATATAAACTGTATCAGTATATCTCAAAAGGTGATGTGCACAAATTTTTCTACGGTGTTCAGTCTGAAACAAAAGCGTCTGAAGATTTTGGAAACACTTTGGAGTCAAATGTAGAGAATTGTAGTCACCAGAAACTGCCCTACGAAAAAACCAAATACGAGATAAAAAAGAGTGATTTTCAAATCGGTAAGTACAGTAATTTACATTTTATATATAGTCTGGCTTCCGAATAACGCGTTTAAGTGTGGAATTTACAAAAAATTGTATGTTAGATGTGGACGAAAACGCACATCTTGGAGATGGTGAGTTTGGCATTGTTCAGAAAGGCAAAGTCTTTAAATTATCAGGAGTAGTTATTCCAATTGCGGCTAAAGCTGCAAAACATCCACCAAAGAAGGAAAGTCTTTTGGGGTTACTTTCTGAGATCAAGACTTTGAGCTACATTGGTAAGCACCAAAACATTGTATCTCTGGTAGGTGCATATACAGCAGAATTACATAAAGGTAAAACCTTAGTTCATAAACGTTAAATTTGCCATTTGCGTGATAATGTGTTTTATACTTTAATTTAGAAAAATCTTAAATATTCCATTTTCATAATCGATTTTAGGTATCGTGTACGTCTTTCTGGAATATTGCCACCTAGGCTCCCTACATAACCATTTATGTCGTTTAAAGCAAGAAGTATGTATAGAAAATCAAAGTATGGATGTTTTGAACTCAACCACAACTTGCAGTAATATTGACATAAAAAGTGTTCCAGAGGCCAAGCAAACTTTAGATCTAGAAATTTTGGCTGACTTTTCAAGATGGATGCATGACATTGTATCTGGTATGATGTTTCTGTCTTCCAAATATGTAAGGTGTTACTTTAGCATTCTAAATATTATTTCAACTTCAGTGTAATAATATTCAATAAAAATTATTAGGTAGTACATGGTGATTTGGCTGCAAGAAATATTTTACTCACTATCGACAAAAGGGCAAAAATTGCTGATTTCGGACTTTCCCGAAGAATGTATAATTATAAATGTTATGTGAAAGCAGGGGAGGAATTGTTACCTTGGAGATGGATGGCTCCAGAATCACTTCGACATCTGAAGTTTACTGAAAAATCAGACATTTGGTCATTTGGAGTTCTGCTCTGGGAAATGTATTCATTAGGTAACTTGAGATGACACGATTCAATAACATTAATGAAGCTCAAAGAATAAAAAGCATTATTTACATAAAGGTGAAACGCCGTATCCGGGTGTGTTCTGGGATGCTTATTTTGCAAACAGGTTGGACGAAGGCTTAAAACTTTGTGAGCCGTCTTATAATGACGAGTATATGTAAGATTGCATTATCAATTTAGAATTGATAGTTTTTGATGGGGGAACTTAAGTAATATATTTTATTTTGTCCATAGCTATTCCATAATGCTAAAATGTTGGGAAGTAAATCCAATACGTCGTCCTGCATTTATTGATGTCCAGGCCCTTTTGGACTTCCATAAAAACCAAAATTAATGAGGAAACGACAAGAATAACTTTATGCTAAATGATGTTTAGCCTTAACATTATGTTAAAAGTATCGTTTATTTCAAATTTTATTAATTGGGTCCGAGAATGCGACATTGCTTGTTAGAAATCATTCAATTTGGTTAAATAGCTTACTTTAGAAGTTAAGGTCACATAAAAATACGATTTGTTTCTTCACCAGTAATTTTACGTATTTGCAAAGTGTAAAAAGAAAAAAAAAGAAATAAATTAGTAAAAAAGTGGTATGTTAATGTGCCATTTATATCATATAAGCTAGTAAGCTTTGTGCTCTTAATTTTTTGTAAATAATAATAAGTACATGTTGTGATTTTAAGTTGTCATCTGATGTAATGCAATTGGCTGTTTACGTACAATTAAAATGCTGATAGTTTACCAGTTATAAAACTACGGAATCAACATCTAAAAATTATCATCTAATCGCATTGATGTCGTGCATTGATAGAAATTTAAAACTACAAAAGAAAACTAAATATATTCAACGTAAATAGAGTCACTTGGTCATGTCATAAGAATTAAACATTTGACTTACGAGAGTATTGTAATGCGTAATGCTTTGAGATTCATGCAATAAAAGCTTTAAAAGGTAACAATATCATCGTCATTAATGGATGCTGAGTTGAATAAGATGAGGTAGATTATTGAGTGAGATGAGAAAAAATATTTTGTCTTCTCTGCTGACTGTAAAGATTTTTTCGGAATGTGGTATTGTCGGTGAAAAGATCCCATAATCTAAAAAAAATGTTGTAAACTTTTGCGCATTACCTGCAGCTAATCACGGCAGCGTACCTACCTATGAATTTTATTAAATGAGTGTTTTGTATATCCATGCATGATGTTTTTGGAGACATTAGAGATGCACCTAAAATTTCCAACATTATTTATTGCAATTTTACTGGACTGCACATTTTTTGTTAGAACTACATATCACTGTTCTTTGCTAATCTCATCCTAGGTTTTAAAAGTAAAATGTATTTGTCATTATAATCATGAGAGGATGAAATTTTTTAATATGCACATACAAATCAGATCACATTGTAAGTTGAGTATCATTATACCACATAACAGAAAATTATGTCCAAGCCTTATCTATCTGGGATATCATGTTGTTTTACGCCCTCTCAAAAATAATGTGTCTGCTTCAGCAAGCCTTAGAAATAATGAAGTATCTTATCGTGTTTTAGATTAAAACGAGGAGAATGTAATCTCTAGATGCACATCGACCATATATGGCGATTTAGGAACATGAAAATGTAGCTTACGAGAATACAATTAAAATTCCAAATAAAGTAAGCTTACAATATTTTAAATGTTATGGACAGTCTATGTCCATTTTATGCAAGCCCACGTTATGTTTAAGATGCCAATATTTCGTTTGATTAGATAACCATTTCATTTGTAGCTAAACTGGAGTACGGAAATAACATTACGTTGAATACTAATATGTATGTCTACTACATTTAAAAATCATTCAAGAATTAATGTAAGGCTAGTGTTGTTATTTAACACGAAGAGTCAATGGGTGAACAACGTAAAATAGTAGTTTTCGTTTTGTAGGATGATTTTTGGAGTGTACGTAAAACAACTTGGACGTCAATAAAAAATGTTGCATAAATATAAATGAATTATACTCATAAAAAGTGTGAAGTAGAATGGATGGAATATGTTTAAAACATTAAAACAAATGGAAATTATTGTGTTAACCACTAGCCACAATTCTTCGTCAAAAGTGCACTTCACACAACACAACTTCAACATGTTCCTATTTCTTCTCGGTTGACATCCATGTCGTTGGAATTATATAAACAGTTAAATTGTTTTCGTTGGCCTTGTTTTAAAGGCAAAACCAAAATATGTGATGCATGATACTTATTATGGCATATGGCCAATTGGAATTATTGGATACTTTAAAAAATATACAAATTATACCTGTTGACCAAAAATTTAACCACAAGAATCCGTTAGTAAGATTATAATTTTAAAATTCTGTATCTGATCTTAAAATAAGTTAAACAACTATTTTCCGACGAAAACTAATATAATACAGTAACAACTTTGATAAGCCCTCATTTATATTTCTAACATGTTTTTTAAACGAGGTTCCCTTTACTAGAAAAAATTCTAATAAAAATGCTTAATGACCACCAAGAATCAATATTACATAAATTGTAATTGCATTTAACTTCATTTATTAAAACTATTTAGGCATCAATAAATCAAATATATTTTATAAATAAGTCCAATAAATTACTAAATTGTAAAATTAGTGTTTTAAAATTAATTTGGCATTTAAGCGGTGAAATATTTAAAATTTTAAGTATGTGTGTTCATATATATATTAGATAAACTGTTCTGTCATAATAATCAATCATCCTTTGGTCGTCGGGGAGAAGGTGTAACTGCTGTCAGTGCTCTTATAATACTAACCAAAAGAAAGGTGAGTAAACCAATCAATGCGACCACTAACAACAAAACTGTTGCAACCAATTTAACAATAGCATCCAGTAACCCTCCTAGTCCCAATCGTTCCAATAAATTGTCCAGACTCAAGGTTTCTAGCAAATTACCAAGTCCAAGGTTCTGCAAAACTTTATCTAGACCTAAACCTTGCAATAATTGTTCAATAGTTCCATTAGTCGGTCGACCATTACTGTTGGTTTCCGTCCCATTATTTTCGTTTTCGGGTTTACCCTCAGACGTTTCCGTTGTCTCCGTATTATTTCCTACTATGGGTGTAGTGACTGTGGTGTTATTAGATTTGATAATATCATCGCTGACCGCCAGCAAAGAACATTTTTCCTCAAACGAATAGTCTGATACGCTTTGTGGACTTTTGTTTTCCAACAATCGCCACCAACCTCTCGTTTTCATAGAAACTCCATTCATCGGCACGTCAAAAGCTTCATGCAAAATAACTGGTATATTTTCATTTAAGGAAAGTTTGTTCATTTCATACCAAAACGATACCAATTTCGAAATGTTTTGGTTGCCATTCATATCAGTATCCGGCCAGTATGTTCGGAATCCTACTTTAACGTCAGGATATGGGTTTTCCATTGATTTTTTACATGCCATCATTTTGGATTTCATCTGACTAATGTACTTGTCAAAATTGGTGTCGTCTTTAATTTGTGGCTCGGACCAAATATTGAAATAAATGAAGCTAATTTGAGGAATTATTGTCTGCAAAAATACGTCATTACAATTCAGTATTGGCATGATTGCACCAAGCTTGTATGAGAAACTTGATGAGTCGGTACGCAGTATACGGGAGGAATATTCTAATTGTCTTTGGATTTTAGGCACGTTTCTTGAATGTATTTGGCCGGTTTGTAAAGCAAAACCTGATACGGTTTCTCGATGAACTGAATTTGCTCGATCACCCAAATCTTTTACAATGTCAAAGCTTGTTTGTCGTTGCTGGTCGACAAGTTTTAAGTCTTCGACAAATGGAATTATTACTTTGACAGTTTGAAATGGTACAGTTGTCTCGTCCAATTTTTGATCCATTAATTGGGCTTTGTTAAATCTTGCTACCGCGGTAGGAATACGAAGGGCAGAATCCTCCAATTGCTTTTTGTCTTGGTCAATGTAAGGCGTAACAACTAAAGTGAACCTTGTTGAAATTAACCGGATGAAGACGAGTAGGTCGTTTTCGGTGTATCTATCTGGTCGTTGAACGTCAGCTTCGGAAACGTGAGGCACAAAGTCGATACCTAATGGACTGTGACGAAAACCAAGCTCCTTAAAGTTGTCGCATGTTATCTAGTTTTAAAGAAAAAATGTACAAAATTTTAACCAAATTGAAAACAAGTATGAATAAAGAGTAAATGTAATAACCTTAGATGAATGCGAGCCTTGTTGTTGAAGAAAAATTAAAAACAAGAGGATTAGCTGACGAATTTGTATTGTCGCCATTTTAAAATTAGGTTGGTTATTTGGCAAGATGGGCTAGAAATTGTAGAATGTTTGTACACGGCTGCTGTCAAAACGAGAATGAAAAAAGGATTTAAAATTTTGATCTTTTTATAGTTGGAGACTGGCAATCTAATGAATGCTTTGCAAAAAATGATATTTTCAGGCATACTAGTCCGTAGAACTGGTCAGAGACAAATTTCTTAGAAGCGTATGTGCAAATAGTATGATTAATAAGCTTTGCCCCATTCAAATGGACGTAATTCAAATAAGGGATGCAAAACAAACAAATGACTAATGTTGAGAACCAGTGTGATTAAGTCATACGAGTCAATACCAAAACTGTCGTACGATCAAATCGCATGATCTTATTTCTCTTTAGTCGTATAACATTGCTAATTTAAAAATGTATCAGAGCTTATTAATTGCATCAAAAATGCTCTGGAATTTCCTGATCCAAACATATTTAATAGTTTGTTTACTATGAATTGTGTTGTTTTGGTGATTATTCTTGGCATTAGAGAAATGGATGTAAAAAAAGGCTTACTGTATTGTATTGAGTAATGTATCCATCAATGCTTTCAGACTATACGCAGAAACTACTCAAATAAACATTTGAAGAGAACAGAAGAATCCACTGCATCAAAATGTTTTCCAAATTATTATTAACTAGATTTCAACAAATTTACGTACATATGTTTTACGAATTTAGTCTGTAAAATATATCCTATACTTTTCACCTCGGCTACGCTAAATATTTTAGTTTTGTAATTATAGTAAGCGTATTTTATTAAACCGCTGCTATGGTCAAACGTTCTCTTGGTAAAGGAAATATTTTGGAAACATAGGGATTTAAGATGACCATATTTCTTACCGTATAGGACATTTATGTGTTTAAGGAAGAATATACAATGCCTATTATGAACCGTTTTTAGTAGTTCCATATTTGGTAATAAATACGGGTTTTTCAAGCTACTACAGCTTGCACAGTAAGAGCTTAGTCAATACAGTAACTCCTAGTGTAAATATATACCATACTTTAAATATTTACAACATTATTAACGTAAATGACACTTGAGAGATAACAGGTTGGTCGACTTCATGTATAGCGATTTTCATTTGTAGGCAATTCATAAGCCTATATCGTAAAATTGTTTAGCTTTACTAGTTTTGTAGTGATTTTCCTTATTATTGCTCACCATGGCGTTCTTGTTTCTAAATGGGGTGAAAGGAAAAGTTTGTCTCACGCTTTTAGAATGAATGAATTTTGTTGTGCCGATCTATAGACTGATGTATTAGAATCAAACCTATAAAGGCATAAATTATTTGGGTTAAGTAGACATGACCTCATTTGGTCTAGAGTCTACATCAATAGAAGAACAGCACATCTCATTTGTGTGAATATAGTTTTAAGTGTTTTACATGACGTTATATCTCTACAATATAAATTTTGTTGAAACGGACAATTTTATTTAAAACGTTTGTCAGTATTGCTGCTATCAATAAATCCAACAGTATGCATATGTATATATATTCATAGCGTTTTAATAAATTTAACATAAAAAATAATACTTGATTTATGCTGAACACTGCAAATATGCAATGCTGTATTTATAATATATTTTCATGTTTTCATGTTCGGGAATGGGGACGCAGGATGTCAGTAAACTGTAGCCGAACACAAAGCAGTATTTTGCTAAACATTACTAAAATTGATTTTTCATTCATACTTCAGAATAACCACAAAATGCGTTGCACGATTTTTTCATGGATATCCAACTTCTACTTGCGTACTTGCAACATAAGGAATTATTTACAAAATATGAGCTGGAAAATGTTGCGTTTTTACATGTATAGTTTTTAATTTGAAAAGTAGAGCTTTGAAGACTTAGATTAGTTAAGCGTTTAAATAAATAAATACTGAAACTTATGGTTAAACGTTTTTGCATGCACGTTTACATGTTCATATGATGTTCAAATGTTGTATGATTAAATTGACTTTCATGCTAAGAAAGTCTACATATTGAGATAATTGCTTCACAGAAACAAATATCCCATTTACGTTTTTATTGAGTCTTATTTGGAAATTATTTATTGTGAGTTCTAGTGACGTTTTCCTTCACTTCAGCATATAGAAGAAGCGTTAAGGTACTAAACATAAATGAAATGAAAATAAGTTGATAAATAAATTTTCACAAATGCAAGAATATATTAATTTTTTACCTTTTATGAAAAGGGAATATTAGAGGTTTAAAATACATAAATAAATTCATGTTCATTTGAAGAGTTATCCCAAGGGTTTATCAATATGCAAACATCTATTTGTTAATTGTACGCTTTAAAAACTTCAAGTGGACTGTAATGATTTTGTAGTGTTTGTTTTATTATTTGAGGTTCAAAAAGATTTTCACGCACTTTTACACATTTCTTATGAAGCATGCTAAAATTCCATTTAAAATGTATTGCTATTTAAAATGCTTTCCATATGAACAAAGGAAATGAATTGTTGGATATATTGCATTTTGGTATTTGATCGGATTACTTGTTAGTGTGAATTTCTTGAACAGCTTACAAAAGTGTTATTTAGAGAACTACTTCGTACATACTGTGTGAAATATCAGATGTTCTTATTTTGGGATGAGTGTGTGAGAGTATGCCCTATATATGTTAAATGTACTCACAACCAGTCTAGTTCAGTCCAGTGTTCACCACACCTTAATACGCAGAGTTCCATAAAAAGCTGGAAATAAATTTATTTAACTGGACTTTTAAATACTTCAATATTTAAACTAATTAAATTGAAAGATAGAAGAATAAATATAAAGTGTCATTATAATGACGTCTAATACACATGGCATTCAGCAGTTGTTATCTGCAGAGAAAAAAGCAGCTGAAAAAGTAGGAGAGGCAAGGAAACGTGAGTAAAAATTGAATTAAAAAATATTTTACTATTTGAGTAATTAAAATTTTGAAATTAACTGATTTATCATTTTATACGAACATTTAGGTAAGGCACGTCGTCT